>CAHIKZ030005157.1:900000-980000 GCA_903632075.3 Acanthosepion pharaonis | reverse complement strand
TCAATTTTATCCAAGGTTATCAAACGCCAATTTTATGAAATGCGTTAAAATACGTTAAACTCTCTGTTAATTGCAGCTACCTCCACAGAAACGTGTTACCTAAGGTTTAAAATGGTCTTAACTTTTCTTTTTCCTTTACTTGTATCACTGCTAGCTTTCTTTGGAGCCATGACTGAGAACTAATGAAGAGAAAAAAAGGCACAGTACAATAAAATTGGAAAAGAAAAGCACAGCACAACACGAATGTATATATACAAAATGGTGGTCGACTAAGAAATGATTTCGTTCAGTTTAACTTGGTTTGGCTATGTTTTTTGAGCATCGAAATTTTGTTCGATAACCGAGGCATTTTCATCTCGAATTTTCTGTTCGGAAACCGATTTGTTCGACTGGTGAGATATTCGAGAAGCGCAGTTTCTCTGTATGTGTACATATATATATATATATATATATATATATATATATATATATATATATATATATATATAAAAGTGAAGAAAGGGAAGAGGTTATAGCAGTTCCAACGAGAGAAAAGTGTGTATATTAAAAAGAAGAGAGACACTGCAAATGTCACTGTCAGTTC
The DNA here is from genome assembly GCA_903632075.3 of Acanthosepion pharaonis. Taxonomy (NCBI): domain Eukaryota; kingdom Metazoa; phylum Mollusca; class Cephalopoda; order Sepiida; family Sepiidae; genus Acanthosepion; species Acanthosepion pharaonis. The sequence continues at coordinate 979,417 of CAHIKZ030005157.1, read as the reverse complement.
AAAAAGACATTTGGATCATTAACACTCTAAAAGAGAATGTCTCATATTGAGAATATTTAACATCGAAAAACATAAGAAAAAAAAATTATTTTTAGTAATATGTGGAAATCTCCACGCTTTGCCTGATGAAGGTCGCGAGACCGAAACACTTGTAGCAAAAATTATGGAAAATAAAGCATAATGTTTTTTTTTTTTAAATCCACATTACAAACAAAAAAACGTTTTCGGTTTTCTCTCTATATATATATATATATATATATATATATATATATATATATATATATATATATTCTGTTTACGTTATTTTTATAAAATAACGTATAAACAAAAATATATTAAATAATTGTCTGACTTAATCCATTTCATAATATCTATATGTGTGTGCGTGTACGTGTGTGTGTGTGTAAGAGACTTGTGATGTAAAGATGTTATATTTATTCTCCTCCCTGATAATGCTTCCTTGACGAAACTTTAGTTGTAGTGAATGCTCAACTACTGCTTTTATTTTTTTTAGTTTTTAGTTTTTATGAAATTTTATCACTCTACTGCTTTTTGCCATTGAGCACTGTCTTAAACTAGCATCATATTTTGGACTAGTGATTATTCACATTTCGGAAAATCAAATATCAGTTATATGTATTGCAGTATAGTATGCAAATTAGATAGACAAGTATAAATAGAGAACAACTGGCGAACATAGGGTGGCTATGCCTAGAAAACCCGGTTGCTATTCAGGACATGGAGAACTGTACTACGACTACTACTACGCAGAGAGATGTGCAAAGACTAATATGTATATATAAACTTATAATACTATGTTTATATAAAATTATCAATTTTATATAAATTAATAACAATTATAGAAAACCTGTCTGCTAAAAGTTATTAATTTTGGCAAAGAAATTTTTGTTATCCTAAATTTTTACTTCCTTCTTATTGATACTTCTTCGGGTCATGTGTAAACAGATATACTAAGCAAATGTCAAAAATAAAATTAAAAAATAATTAAAATAACACAACAAAGGGAAAAGTCATGTGAATATGGATACTTTAAAAAAGTGATATTGTGTCACATGAGGACACAATAATTTGGAAAAATGATAAAAATTACAAAGCACAAAAGAACTCTTTGATAAGTACTTAGACACCGGACAATTTATATGTAAACCAGAAAAACGGTCCAAAAATAAATAAATAAAAACTTCACAAAGAAAACCTACATTGGGCTTTAACCAAACTTATTTATATATAAATATAATTCAATACGTCATATATATATATATATATATATATATATATATATGTGTGTGTGTGTGTGTGTGTGTGTGTGTGTGTTATGTTATGGGGTCATCCCCTTTTTCATATATGTGGACTCGACCAGAGTGTTACTTGGACTGCTGCCGTTAAATATCCAGAGTCAGTCAGTATACAAAGACAGAAATTGTGATTGAGTTGGAGGTAGAGTAATAGTGTGAGGTAACCGCTTGTAGAAGTCTCAGTTACAAGCACGTAGACTCTGAAGAAGTCCTACTTCGAGACTGTATATATATGTTATTATTGCTACTAACTGCATTCCTGGATTTACTAACAGTATTACCCATTGTATTATTGTGTAAATACATTTAATTTCTTATATTTAATTCTTGCGTTTGTCATTCATTGGAGACCGAATTTCATCTCGGAATCCACAACAGTATATATATATATATATATATATATATATATATATATAGAGAGAGAGAGAGAGAGAGAGAGAGAGGGAGGGAGGGAGAGAGAGATCGGCTCAGTTTCCTATCCTAAAGTAAACAAAACAATTTGTAAAGAAAGGGGATAGATTTTTTATTTATTAATCCGACAGATTTTTATTACTTAAACATTACAATAAGTGGATACTCATATTTGAGTAGACGCTTCGTTCATTTATTAAACAGTATATTTATTTTTATCAACTGTCCTGAATATTCGAGAAATCATATAAAGAAATATATGCATTTTTTTCTAATAAGATTTCTCATATATATATATATATATATATATGTGTGTGTGTGTGTGTGTGTGTGTGTGTGTGTGTGCAATAATAAATTATTTTCTCCTTTGACTAGGGTAGCATTTTTTATATCAACAGTTTATTCCATCGCCTGTAATAACTGACACGAAAATTACAGAGGAGAAACCTCAAGGAATCTGAAAAGACTATATGTACACAAAAGGGACATTTTACAAAATAATACATCAAATGCGTTGGCTGCCCACTATTACGAGACTGGCCACACTTTGGCATAAAAATATTATATATATATATATACTATTAAGAATTCTTTTCTTCCTCTTCTTTAAAAGAAAAGAAGAAAGAAGATGTAATTGTATCCCCACCGAAAATAGAAGGGGTGGTAATACTGTACTGCCTAACCCCTTCCTCTCTATTTTTTTAAACTCTGTATCATGAAAATTGGCTATCCCAAACTTCCTCACTTTAGTCACAAGTTGCTGACTAAAAAAAATCTTGCCAGCCCTAATGGACGAATCCAGTTTTTTTTTTTTTTGTAATGTAATGGATATCTTCGTTTTTAATTTAATATCCTTTTTTTTCTAGATCCTCTGCATCGTCTTTGTTCGTTTTTTTCTAGAATGTTTTATCTGTTTGTACTAATCGTATTAACGCAATGTTAATTTTGATCAGATTTGTAGCATTTAACTTTGATTTTTTTTTCTGACTACTACCTGGGGATACGCTTACACACTTTGAGAAAGTTGATATTCAGATTTATACTAAGTTCAAACTTGATTATTTTATATTATATTCTTTTTTAGCCCCATCTCAGCTCCCGCAGACAGGTATGCATCTATATTCGTGCTGGGGCATCTTTAAGTCTTACCTCGACTTTCCAGATGAGTTTTCTGAAAGAAACTCTCTTTTGGTAATAATTTATTTGGAAGTCAAACCCAGATTTTTTTTTTAATAGGAATAGATAAGCTCTCCTACCGACTGGTCCATACTCCTCCCACTTCTCTTGAGCAGGGGTAGAGTCTCATCCCGTGTTTCCTGTTTAGGAAGGGGTTACCGGTTCCTTTCCTTTCCTCAGGCCTTAATAGTGATGTTGTCATGAATTTCTTGTCATGTATGTGGTTGGTGGCAACATCCCTTCATACTGAGGGTAACGGGTTGGCAGTTTTCTGGTTGCTGTTCTTGACTGGTAGTTAGAAGCCTGAACTCTTGCGTAGCATCTTGGGAGGCTGCTCCGATCAGCAGTTGCATAATATCGAGGTTCTTGCAGCGCCATGTCGCGCATGGACGGGTGTCCCTGCAAGCACCTTTGGTGGGCAACCCCGAGGGCAAACACTGTGTTGCAGTCTGCGCCAGTTCCCTTCTGCACATGATACATTTGATGACTGCTACTACTAGTCTAGGCCTTTTCCTTACCAATATAACACATCATGACTATAAACAAAAACAGATATAAACCTTAACCAACTCAACAAAAATTACCTAAACCTCTTAACTTTTCTATCTCCAACATTCGTGGTATTTGTACCAACTTCTGCAATGTGGAATCGTTCCTCTTCGAAAAGTCTCTGTACATTCTAGCTCTCTGCGAAACTAACCTTAACTCTTCAATCCCTTCCCCTGATTTTTCGATTCCTTGCTACCTTCCTCTACTTAAAACGAACTCTAAAGTTCACATGCTTGGCCTGAGAGTTTATGTCCACGATCATCTCTCGCTGGCTAGGAAACTCTCTCTTGAATCTCCTGATCATTTGTACATGTGTTTCCGTCTCCCTCTATGTTATAGTGGAACACACCTATTCTATAGTTAACAGACTCTCCCACCTATAATAAGTAGTTGTAGTAATAATAACGAGGGAGTCGGCTGAATGGGTCAGGCAGTCAGTCGATGCCGGACGACCGTTAGTCGGATACTAAAGTATCAGCGACTACAACTAGATTTCTCTGCGTTATACCTATTATATGAAGTTCCTAACGTTTTGTACGTCGAACCTATTTTAGGACCGACTTAGTACGAATACAAGCCTCCACTGTGAAATCACTCTACAACATTCTACTTAACTCGGCTATCTCTTCTACTGTTCCTCTTCCCCTCAAGATTGCAGTGTGTTAGATAGTATTTTCAATAAAATAGACAAGGCCATCTCCCTACACCCATTTGCAAATATATTCATGTTCGGTAATTTTAATGCCCACCATACCAGGTGGCTTAAACACTGTCACTAACCTCGCTGGCATCCAAACACTTAACTTTTCAATCACTCAATCTCTTACACAAGTGTTTCCCCATTCCTGATTTAAACACTTCTCTTCTAGATGTCTTTTTAACCTTTATCCTTGACACTTGTCGTAATATGCAGCTCTGCCATTTTGGCAACTCAGATCACGTGTCTGTAAACATCTCCTTCCACTCACCCACCAGCCATGAACCTCCTACCAACAGAATATCTTTGTTATCAACAAGCAGATTTGCACTCTTTCCGTGATTTCCTTCATGACATTCCTTAGAATGTATCATGTCATCCCATAAGTTCTGTCCGAATTTTGAATAAAGAAAACAAATGACCAAATGTTACATTTAATTACAGATTCAATCAACAATGTATTTTCCCTGATTATCTATGACTTCCTTCCATCTATTAACAAGCTTACTAATTCCATTATTGTAAAATTCTTTTGGCTTTGATTCGAAGAACTCACAAATGTCAGTTTTAACCTCTTCCTGTGTTACAAAAGCTGTTTCTTCCAAATGATTCTGTAAGCTACGAAACAAATGGTAGTCTGAAGGAGCAAGATCAGGAGAATAAGGTGGATGAGGAATTTTCTCCCAACCAAGTTCTTCGATCTTTTGTAACGTGATTCTTGCTGTGTGGGGTCGCGCAGGGTGAGCATGAGGGTGAACTTGTCTAAGTAATTTTTGCCATCTTCCAGAAAATTTAAGTCTTTATTATTAAGAGAATTTTATACAGATTCAAATAAGTGGCAATCAAAACATGCAAGATCAGGTGAGTACCTTTGAGGTATTTAAGATCGATGCAGACATCCCCCAAGCCTCGTGTCTTGGCTCCACAATAATGAACTGTCTGATAATATACTTCAATCTTTTGTGAATATCTATGCTAATGATACAATGGTATATGGGTGCACCTCCAAAATTCTAGATGGCCAGAGCCCAGCAGCTGATCTCTTCTGTGACCAAGCTCTAACAGCTCAGTGGGAGAAAAACTGGCTGGTCACATTCAATACCTCAAAATCCAGACTAGTTATATTCCATTATCTCAATGAATTTTCATCTATCACAATGAACAGGTGTTCTATCAACACCTTTGTTTGCCTAAAACGTCTAATAAGACTTAAACTCACACCAGACCTGAAGGCTTACAGCCACCTCACATTGAAATACCAGTTTCTGTACGATCACCAAAGTTAAGCAACATCAAGCATGGTCAGTACCTAGATGGGTGACTGTTTATGAATACCAAGTACTGTAAGCTTAGATGTGTGAGTGGTGTAATCGATAATGGCTTAGAATTGTTAATAAGAGATTAAAGTTCTAATTCCAGTTGGGTCCATTATATTTAATTACATACATATATCTTTGGGAAAGGTATGAATCCACCACTTCTCCCCACCAGCTATGGGTTAATTAGTAAGACTTGTATCACTAAAACCATTATTATCTCCAAAAATAAAATAAAATTGCATACAAAATATTTAGATTTCAGAATTAAATAACTCATAGAGGTTGATATGCTATTGAACAAAAATAACCAATCAACCAGACCTTAAGTGAAACTCATATATGCACTCCATCATAAAATAGGCTGGTAAAATGCTCAGTTCCTTTACCGCTGCAGTAAATATCTCCTTCTCTTTACAAGAGTCAGATCAGACCAAAAATGGAGTATTGCCACCATACCAAGGCTGGAGATGCCCAACCTTCACTTTCCGGCCTTGAAAGGGTCCTTTTGACCTGTTTCATCTTTAAAGAGGTAGATCAGACCAAAAATGGAGTATGGTCGCCATATCTGAGCTGAAGCTACACAGTCTTCACTTTCCAACCTTGATAGAATCCTTCTGCCCTTCTTCATCCTGATAAAAATCAGATCAAAACCAAAAATGGAGTGCCCTTGCCGTATCTGGGACTGTAGCTACCTAACCCTCACTTTCCAGCCTTGATAGGGTCCTTCTGCCCTGTTTCATCTTTAAAGAGGTAGATCAGACCAAAAATGGAGTATGGCCACCTGGGCTGGAGCTGCACAGTCTTCATTTTCCAGCCTTGATAGAGCCCTTCTGCCCCGCTTCATTCTTACAAGAGTCAGATCAAACCAAAAAAGTATTGCTGCCATATCTAGGCTGGAGCTGCACAGCCTTCACCTTCGAGGCTTGACAGAGGCCAAAAGGTTCTACACGGCCTTGTGGGTGATGAAATAGTTTCTACCCTACAACTCCTATATCAAAAAAGAAACATTGCAGATCTTGCATTATTCTATCACCATTTCAATAGAAAATGTTAATACAATGACATCCCTTCTTCTCCTTATCTCTAACCCTCATGGCTAAAACTCACTGCATAGCATACACCGAGATGAACCACTCTCATTCCCATCATATTTGAAGCAAGTTCCACTCAACCAGCTTCTTCCCATGAACCATTTCTTTGTTGAACCAACTCCCAAGTGGATGCTTTCTCAACCACTACAATCTTAATCTATCCAGGTCTAGAGCTAGCAGTTAACTTCTCTACATATCATCAAAAACTGCACTTCTTATTTCTTAATCTTACTGTGCATAAACCCCTTCAGTAACCCTCTACCTTGAGTAGCTCTTGGGTCATGTATTGGGTGAACACAGTAAAATAAAACACAGTAACATTACTGAACCAAGTGAAGTTTGTTGAAATTGAAGCAACAGGTACAACAGAGAAAAAAATCATGTGATTATATTTATTTTATATACTTAAAATTTCAGCCAAGTCCGCAAAATTCTGCTTGTGTAATATGATAACAAAATATAGAATATAACAATTAGATATAGACTATAACAATTAGATAAAAAATATAAAAATTAAATATTGAATATAACAAATATAGAATATAATAAATACTGAATATAACAATTAAATATAAAAATCCTTCAGTAATCCGCTACCTCGAGTGGCTCTTGAGCCTTGTATAAGTTGAACATAAATAGAAAAAAAGTAGGATATCCCAGTCAAACTGTAACAATATCTGCTAGGTGTGAAAATAGACCTGAGGTCTGTTGTTTTGATAGAAGATATCCCCTTTCCCATTGGCCAATGCTTTTTATCAATCACCACTTTTAATTAGGCCAATTAGGAAACACTATTTGTCTTAATTCAATAGCTGTTCTTTTTGTGGAAGGAGCCTGTAATGCTCAATACTCATCCAATCCTACAAGGTACACATCATCACATTCTTTTGATGCAGATCTGCTTTTCGAGTAGTTGTTCATATTCTTTGTCCAGGACCTTTTTCACTCCACATTGTTGTAAACTATCAATTTTTCATCACCCATGATTGCTCTTTTTCCAAAATTAGTCAGTTTTGTCGCATTTGAGCAGATATTTGCAGAGGGAAATGCAGTCCATTGAATATCTTTGTGAAATTATGAGGCACACAAACACCATAGTGATGCCCACATACAAGTGTTTTCAAATAATTTACAAAGCTCATATGACATGTATGAAGTATTTCTGAGATGTTCGGTATTGTGTAACATGGATCGTTTTTAATAAGCATTTTAATGTGGTCATCAGTAATAACTGCATGCCTGCCAGAACATTCTTGATCTTTCAAATCAAAATTTCTAATTCAAAACCCTGCAGATCACATGGTACCATCTCCATAAACTGCGCATACATTGTTTTGATTTTTGAAGATTTTTACATGGTAATAAAAGTGTTATGTATTAATAATAGACAATTAACAAAATATCAGTTTACAATATATCATTTTTGATATTTTAGGTAAATTTATATACCATCATTTTGGACGGCGTGGGTAAACTAGTATATTTATATATTTAAAGACTCACATATTAAAACCTTCTAATAATAGTAAGGACTGAACAAAATATGCCATCATTTTGGACGGCTTGAGTAAACTAGTATATTTATATATTTAAAGACTCACATATTAGAACCTTCTAATAATAGTAAGGACTAAACTAAACAAAATATGCCATCATTTTGGACGGCCTGGGTAAATTAGTATATTTATATATTTAAAGAATCACATGTTAAAATGAAGAAGCATGATATGTATTTGTGCTTCTATCCAATAACACTTAAATGTTATTTGTAAATCTAATATTCGCTTGCATTGTCTTAATTGTATTTAATTGGAAACAAATGAAAAATTTACAATTTCCAGATGTTTTATTCTGACAGAGAATGAACACAACACATTTGCATCTTGCATAAGCTCAGAGATTATAGGATTAATTAATAGTTCTCTTGTTGGCTTAGAGGATTATATAAGAGAATTATATACCTGTTTTATAAAAAGGGTGGGAGATTAGAAAAGTTGTTTAAATGTTAATATAACAGGAGATTTGCAACAAGAGAAAGAGAGTGATGTGAGGGAAGTGAGGAGGAGGAAGTGAGGAGGAGGAAGAGAGGAGGAGGAAGAGAGGAGGAGGAAGTGAGGAGGAGTTGCTTGAGAGAGAAGACAATTTTGTTCATTTATAACAAAGGATGTCAAACTCATTTTGTTAAAATCTACAGAAAAACAATAAAAACTTTTTAACTGAAAAAAAACCCCAAAAAGCCTTTTCTATTTATAGACAGATATTTACATTCTATATTTAATTATTCTGTATTTGTTATATTCTATATTTAATATTTCAATATTTAATTGTTATTTTCTAAATTTAATATTTATATTCAATATTTAATAGTTATATTCTATATTTAATATTTATATTCAATATTTAATATCTATATTCAATATTTAATTGTTACATTCAATATTTAATATTATATTCAATATTTAATTGTTACATTCAATATTTAAAATTTATATTCAATATTTGTTATATTCTATATTTAATATCTATATTCAATTGCTATACTCTATATTTAATATTTATATTCAATATTTGTTATATTCTATACTTAATATTTATATTCAATATTTAATTGTTATATTCAATATTTAATATTATATTCAATATTTAATTGTTACATTCAATATTTAATTTTTATATTCAATATTTAATTGATATATTCTATATTTAATATTTATATTCAATATCTAATTGTTATATTCAATATTTGTTATATACTGTATTTAATTATTAATGGTATATTAATGGTATATAAAGGTATATTACATGAGCAGAAGTTTTGCAGACTTGGCACAAATTGTAAACACCTAAAATAAATATAATCATATGTATTTTTTCTTTTGTATCTGTTGCTTCAATTTCAACAAATGCTAACAATCTTCACTTGGGTCAGTAATGTTACTCTATTTTATTTTACTATGTTCACCCAATACATGGCCTAAAAGCCACTCAAGGTAGATGGTTATTGAATGAGGTTGTTGTATGAAGGATATAAAAGGACAAGGTACGAAATTCAGACTATGAAGATATATAAGACAATATTTGACCCTAGACTTGAAGAGGCTAAGTAGTTAAAAAGCATCAACTTGGGTGTCTTTTTCACAAAGTAACAGTTCTTGGGAAGAAGTTTCTTTGTGTAGAACTTCCTCCTTACCAATGTAATATGAAGGAAATAAGGATGATTTGATCCTGTGGACGTGGCATGGCATGGCATGTTCAAGTAGAAAATTTGCTAGAACTTTCTGAAAGAAAACAAGTTAATTGCAGCACAAAGAACATTGGGGAGACTGTTGCTGCAATATGACCTTGGCATCCAAATGTTCTTCTGATGGATGTATTTGTAGATGTCCTAAAACCAACTGTAGGAAAAAAATATCTTTCAAAAAAAAAGTCTCATTTTTTTTTCATATTCAAACAAGAAAGAATAGCTGGCTTCATCTAAAGCATTTTCTCAGGGGAAAATGGACCAAAAAGCATCTGCATGAATGGGAAGATTTATATGAATATATATTTTGAGAAAAATCAAAAGTTTTATTTGAAAAATATATTAAAAACATATATATATATATATATATATATATATATATATATATATATATATATATATATATATATATATATGAAAAATTTTCAGAGTTAACCTGTAGAAAAGACAATATTTATAAATGTAAAAACAATAGGAAAAACTGTAATGGTAGCCGACACATTTCGTCCAATATGGACATTTTCAAGGCAAAAACGAAATTCTTAACAGAATTACTACTCTCTCAAGGAAACATACACAACAGTATCAGAAATAAAAAAAAAATGGTTGAATCCATCAACACAACAATAAAAACAATATCTCCACATATGACAGTACTTGACGTAATTTTCAGTTAACAGTATGAAAATAGCATTCCCTAAATTCTTCCAGTTGCTAAGGACATTTTGTTTTGTTATTATTAGTTACTATGCTTAATAAATTCATTTCATTTTTGTCTTGAAAATGTCCACATTGGACAAAACGCGTCGGCTACCATTACACTTTTCCTATTGTCTTTTACATTTACATATATATATTTTATTATAAACAGAGCATTTACTTAAATACTTGTATCTATAAAAAAAAGAACGTTAAACATAAAAATGTCTTTAATAAATAAATTGTCGGACTTTGTCCATTTCTTAATATATGACGTCATTTGTTTACATTTGATACACCATGAGCAGTTATGAATGTACAAGATTCATGGAAGATTGAAGTTTATAAGCAGTAAATTCGACCTTGCCAACCGAATGATCCTTTGTGGCCAAGAGGTTAGGCATGTCAGCATAAATGATGGTTCCGTATAGGATGCAGGTTCGAATCCTGTCAAAGGACGAATATTTTCTATGAAAATTTCTCGGACATTCAGGCTGGTAAATGTTATTTAATACTGTTTATTATAAACAGAGCATTTATTTAAATACTTGTATCTATAAAAAAGAACGTTAAACATTAAAATGTCTTTAATAAATATATATATATATATATAAATTTCAACTCACCATTTTGCACATGCAAATAAGGCCCCGATTCTAGACTTTTACCATATTTTGTTTTTATACTTTCCTTCGCCCTGCCCCCTTTTTTTCTTTCACTTGCTATTTATTTATATATTCATTCCCTCCAGCCATCAACCCCCACCCTGACTGGTTTCCTTTCTTTAGGTCAACATTCCAATGTGTATTTAATTGAAATCTCTTTGGTAGAGTAATAGTTAAACTATTTAGTAAGTCTGAATATAGTTTGTCCTCAAATTCTAATAGGTCATGCACCACAATAATTACCTCTTCCTTTTTCCGTCGAGATATATATATATATATGTTTGTGTTCACATGTGTAAGGTGTATATGCAGAGTGATTTTACTCAGTCAAATGGTAATTTTAGTTGCCTTAATAAGTGGCAGTTAGTGAAAATTGTCTGTTAAATGACGAAGAGAATGATTGAACAAACAACATATTTCTTTCTCGTGTGTATTCACATAAAATGTGTAAAAGCAAACGTAAACAGATTTCATTTTATAAGGTATATTCTTGCTCTATTTTGAAAAGTAAACAATACAACAGGTGAGAACGAGATATTAAAATACAATCAACAACAATAAAATTAGTATCTGGGTACTAAATACTTTATTTCAACGTTAAAATGCTGTTTATATTTCTGAGATGAGGTATTATGTACATTATTTACATTATTCAGACTATTGTCCTCATCTTTGTCACCATATTTATCACAATGTTTCGTCCATTGTACGCTCCGGCCTTCTTCAGATGGTTGGAATGTCGAAATGAACCCTTTATTTCGCTCACCAGGGTAGACTGTTCTAGTTCCATGTGCCATGTTTGATGGAAATTAACAGGCAATAACTGATAACTGATATCAGTTATCGCCTGTTAATTTCCCTCTGAAAGTTCTCCACTGCCTTAACCGGTATTGAACTCACACTCTTTTGTCCTGTCATTGGATCTAATTAACGCCTTTATCCACCTGTGGCATGTGTCCTTGAGGACATCTGGAAGAATTTCTGCATTATAAACCCAATGTCTTCAGCAACCATTTTTACCAGTGCTCATATTGCAATTTTTGCTGTTATCATATTATGTTTTTACCAGAGCTCATATTGCTGAAGACATTAGGTTTATAATACCCAGAAATTCTTACCCAGATGTCCTCAAGGACACATGGCACAGTGGATAAAGGTGTTGGTTAGATCCAGTTATCCTTATGGGTCATTTAATGCTGAAATTTAATTTTCTTGGGGGCATTATGTTATAACTCAGTCCTAGCAGTTATAATATTGTGTCTTACTTAGGCTACTCTACATGACATCATTAGAATTCTCTCTGACTGAATCCAACAGACATCTTCTGACTCCTTTTGAGTTCTTTATTTAAAGCATCTTACCTAGTTCATTTGTGTCACCAAAGGTGTGTTATTTACTTCACAACATCCCCAATTTTTATTTTTTTTATTTTTTCAAGTGTAAATATTTTATTTCTTAATTTATTTTCTATCTCCTCATTCTGATGAGTTCACTAATTTGTATTTCTTTTGTTTTGGATCAACCTCTAGTTTTTCCATATGTTTTCCTTTTTCTTGTAACCATACGTGTACATTCAATGAATTTCTAGAGTGCTGGTACATCAAAAATATCATACAGTACTTGCATAAGTTGTTCTTTTTTGTGGGCCTTTCTTCAGTAAACCTTTTCTTTAACTTGTTCCAATGTCTTGTTTTCCCATTTTTTTCCTTTCACTATAAATATCATTTTTCCAATTTCTAACCTGTCTTCCCACATTTCTTTTTCATTTTTATATACTCTGAAAAACATTTTTTCACTAATTTTGAAAAATTTTGTGTCTTTTTGTTATCCATTCTTATTCTTTTCTGACCTGGTAACAACTTGTGAAATACTGATTTTAATTTTTCTTGCAAACATTAATTTTATTGGTGACATGCCTGATAGTGTATTGGGATTTGGCATTATCCAATATAGTCTCAAGAATTTTTGCAGTGATTCTTTGTTTTTATTACTTACATTTTTATTATTCTTTTTGTTACTTACATTCTTCAAAGATTTCTTAAAAGTACAAACCATTCAACTTGTCCGTTTGACCTTGGCTGATACAGCAGGGTAGTAATATGTTCAATTGTGAACATTTTACAAAATATTTTAAATTCATAAGCAGTTAATTAAATATGTTTAATTGTGAACATTTTACGGAATATTTTAAATTCATAAGCAGTTAATTAACTGCTTATGAATTTAAAATATTTCGTAAAATGTTCACAATTGAACATATTACCGTTATCTGAGACTATGGCATCCTGAATGCCATATCTTGCAAACAGTTTGTGTAAAAATTCACTGTAACCATGGAAGTTATTTTTTGCACTTACAAATTTCAGACCACTTAGTAAAGCTATCCATTACCACAAGATAATGTGATACATTTATTGGATCTGTGAAATCTATGTGCAGTCTTGACCATGGAATATCTGTCTTTGGCAAATAGTTGTAATTTCATGGTAGGTGATTTTGCTGCCAGAGCACAACCTCTGCAGGTTTTTACTAATTTTTCAATGTCTTGATCCATTTTGGTTCAGTATACATAGTTTCTCATAAGAGATTTCATCCTTGAAATTCCTTGATGTCCACTATGAAATTAATTTAATATCTGCTTTTGTGATGTGATAGGTATTACTACTCTTTGTGCAAACATCAGTACTCCGTCACATAATGAGTAAACGTTCAAGTCTAGATTGCGTTCTAAAAATCTATTTTACTTTCTCCTAGTCATTTTTTTTTTTGTTTTTGAAATAAACATTTCTTGTTCTTCTTTTACTTTTATTTCTTCCAGGGTAACTGACAAGTCATGTACTACATTGAATAATATATTTTTAATTTCTATTTCACTTTTTAATGCTGCAATAATGGCTCTCTATATTTTGGTATGAATGTTGATAAACCATCAGTATGTCCTAATTTTTTGGACGGTTGGTATTTCATCCTGAAATCGTAATTTAATAAGATGGTACTCCAGCATTGCAATCCATTCACTCTATGCATAGGAATTACTTTTTTCAAACCATAAATTGATAATAGAAGTCAGTAGTCTGTCTGTTCTTAAATTCATAAAGTCAAGCCACCAAAAGGCAAGCTCATCAGAACAATTACTATGAAAGTATTTATAGAAAAGGCACAGGGAAGCTACATTACAGTGGTTGGTAGGAAAATGATTGAAGCCGAGATGCCAGGTCAGGACCAATAATATTGGTGATTCATCTTTGAATTTTATCAAGAATCTCTAAATATATAGCAGGAGCACTGGATCATAAGTGTTATGGGACCTTACCCATAATAACATAATGGACTATTCCATACATAATAAATACTGCACCTCAAGAGGAAGCAGGGAGTTCAGTCTGAAGTCTGGAGTGAGGTCCGTCAGGAGTCTGTCAGTCAGTCAGAGTGAGCGAGTCAGTCAGTCGAGTCAAAGGCAGTCCGAAACGGAGTCATGTTCAGACAATTACTACTAAACCTGATTGTTCGTATTAACACTTTCTACTTCTCTGTATATATTCCTGTTTGTAATATATCTGTGTTATTCCATATCCGTATTCGAGTTCCTCTTTATTGGTTCTATCTTGGACTATCACCGTGGTACAAGGAATCCGACCATAACAATAAGTGACAGCAATATTCAAAGCATACACTAGTAGTAGACTTATTTATAAGTCTACTACTAGTGAAGGATTGTAAAGGAGGCATGGTGGAGTAATGGATAGCGGCTTGGATTGAGAAATCGGAGAGCAGAGTTCGAATTCCAGTCAAATACATTACATTAACTTACATGCTAATAACCTTTGGAAAGGTATGAATCCTCTTCTCTCTCCAGCTATGGGTAAATAGCAGGATAGACTGGGTTCTGTAGCCTTGGATGGCAACTGGTATACCACAGAAAGAAATGGCAACCTACTGCGAGAAAAAATCTGCCTCGTCAGTCACGAATCAAAAGATACATGATCACCTAAGCATGTATTACTCATGGCACATAACTGGCTGACTGAAGATCGATTCTGGAGAGAAAAAAATTGTCTAGCATGACACAGTGAACCAACTTTCTTAGCAGCAGACCTAGCAATGGATTCAATATAATCTTTCCACTTCATTTGTTTAAAAAAAAAAAGCATTAAAATATTGAATCATGTGTGTATTTTTTTTAATTTCTTAGCATTTTATTAAAACTGCAATCAACATTTTCAGGATATCTCTCACCCTGATATATGCAGTGTGCGTCAAAAGTAACACACATTTTTTATTTATTAACTTTTATTGAATAAAAATACACAACAGAAGTTTTATGATGGCTAAAGAATATCTATGGTTGGGCATTTAGGAATGGTTAAACCTTAATTTTGAGCTGAGGTATATAGGATGACATGGAGCAATCAAGTGGCCATCATGATCACCAGACCTAATGCCACAAGACTTTTTCTTGTGGGGTGGGGACTGAAAGTTCTTGTTTACAATCTCAATTTGAAAACAATTGCCAAATTAAAACAAGCAATTTCTGATAAATTTTCTGAAATTAATGTAGAAATGTGTCAAGTTGAAGTGTTGTTGATATGGTTCAGTGTTATATTGATCATGAAGGGGAGCATTTTGAATGTGTTTAATATTTTTTTAAACCATAACAAATCATGTTGTTTTGAGGTGACAATATTTATACATTACTACTGTAATTTAATTTTGTTCAATAAAAGTTGATAAATAAATAAAAAGGGCATTGCATATTTACTGACTGCATCAATAAAATTATCATTGGTCTGAAGAAGTTCCTTCTGGGGTCGAAACATGTCTTAAGAGTTTTTCCATTTTGTTTTCTGAAGTTACCCACTATAAAGTATTGTCAGTTATTAATTTTTGGACTAGAATTTCTTTCATATTAATTTCTTTTACATGATTACATGTTGTAATGACAGACATAGTCATAAGTTATTTGAATTTCTAAGACGAGAAATTATTACTAATTTTTGGACTAGAATTTCTTTCTTTCATTTACATTACTTACATTCAGATTAATATCCTTATCTTTGTTGTTGTTATCAAAACCACATACACAAGGATGAATGTGTCTATATTTCTGAGATGAGGTATTATGTACAGTATTTACATTAGTCGGACTATTGTCCTCATCTTTGTCACCATATTTGTCACAACGTTTCGGCCGTTGTACGCTCCGGCCTTCTTCAGGTGGTTGGAATTTCGAACTGAACCCTTTATTTCGATCACTGGGGTAGACTGTTCTAGTTCCACGTGCCATGTTTGATGGATGTCAGTTATCAGTTATCTCCTGCTAATTTCCCTCTGAAAGTTCTCCATTGCCTTAACCAGGTATTGAACTCGCACTCTTTGGATCCTGTCACTGGATCTGGTAAAAAATGGTTGCTGAAGACATTAGGTTTATAATACCCAGAAATTCATACCCAGATGTCCTCAAGGAGACATGGCACAGTGGGTAAAGGCGTTGGTTAGATCCAGTGAACAATTGTTATAAACACTTTCCTACTTTGTGTTTTATTATCAATTGTACTGAATGGATTTGGATTCTTGATGTTGCAAATAAGAGGTTTTTTTAAGCGGAGTAAAAATTTCTGAAAACATATTTGTGTATAATATGACTCCTCACTTTTTTGCTTTTAATTTTCATACAAAAATTTTCTAAAAAAAAAACATTTCTAAAATAAATTTTTCATTCATGAATAAGTCTTGAAAGTTTCATTAAAATCAAACAATTATTTTTTTTTTGAAAGAATTTCCAAGTCAATGTGTTTTTCACTTCAAGAGACACTCAAATTTCACATATTAATTTATGTTCACCCTCTGACACAAGAAAAACAAAATTTTTAACCAAAATTTCAAAGTTTCTAAAAAGGATTAAAAAATATACTTTAATAATCAAAAAATCCTTTTTTTTCTTTCCTCCTAATATTACAGCATAAAGATTTTTTTCATCATGATATACTCATTTTTTACTGAATCAATGGAGGTACCTACTTTATATTTCTATATATTAATAAGATGTAAAAATAAAAAATATTGATTTTAATTAACAAATTAAGAGAGAAACAAATATGGCCGACATATCAAATACCTTTTATAAACAATTATTATCAACACCTGCTTATTTTGTGGTTTATTATCTATTGTGATAATGGAGTATATTTACTATCTTGCTGTTTTAAATAAGAGGTTTTTTAAGCTGAATAAAACTTACTGATGAGGTTTTCGTGTGTATAATGCAACCACTTTTTTACCTTAAATTTTTGTTCAAAATTTGTCTTTTTATACACAAGAAAATACGATAGTAAGAAGTAAGATCCATTCAGACAACTTCATTTTGAGAACTGCTGCTTTGTGGAACAGACGCCCAGCAGGATGTTTTCCCAATCACTACAATCTTGACCTTTTCAAGTCTAGGGTTAACCGTTATCTTTTCCTTTTGTATTCCTATAGTAAGAAGTAAGTTCCATTCAGACAGCTTCTTCCCAAGATCTGCTGCTTTGTGGGACAGACTCCAGGCAGGATGTTTTCCCAATCACTACAATCTTGACCTTTTCAAGTCTAGGGTTATCCAGTATCTTCACAATATAACCTCATGAACTTCACTTCTTGCCTTTTCTCATGCTCATAAAACACTATATAGTAGCCATCTATCTTGAGTGGCTCCTGTTCCTTGTATTAGGTTAATATTTATGTAACAAAAACATTTCAACTTGGATATTCTGGCTTTCTCCAGGTGTCTGTTGAACTAGAAGACCTTCAAAGAATTTTAAACAGAATCATTTATTTAGTTGATGAGAATAGATCGTTCTCATTGTCGAGTGATATTTCATCTTAGTCAGTAGTCTTTAAAACTGTTCCCACTGAGTCTGAATTTGTACTACCCAGCTCAGGGATTGAACTCACAATTATCAGGCCACCAAATTCACAAAGCAGCATTTTAATACACTAGGCTTTTATGTATAGGACATTGTGACAATAGCAACAAAAAGAGGACATTTGTCTGAATGTAAATAATTGTAAGTCCTCACCTGAGAAATTCAGATAGAATTTCTTTCCAATTAATTTCAGTCACTTTTTATCAAAACCCTCAGACCGTTTAGAGGAAAAAAACATAATTGATATTCATTTATTTAGATTTTGTTATGCTATTTGTGACTGAAGATAAGAGGGAAATCTTTCATTTGAATAATAATTGTGCCACTGACAATAAAAAAATGAAAACACAAAAGATAAAGAGGTAAAAAGCGTGAAATATTCCAAATGCTTGTTCCTTTCACTGCTTTACAAAAGACACATATTTGTCAGTTTGTCTCATTATCCATGGAAAAATAAATGACACATATTTGTCAGTTTGTCTCATGGAAAAATAAAAAAAATGCTGGAGAAAATATCAAATGGGGATGACAGAAAAATTTAAAAAAGGGGATGAATAGTAACAAAGAAACAAACAATTTTTTACAGTAAGTTTCATCCTGTACAAGGCCTGGGGGCTACTCAAGAGTTATTTTAAGGGGTAGTTTATATGCATAGGAGGGTAAGATAATGGTTAACTCTACACTTGAACAGGTTAAGATTGTAGTGATCAGGGAAGCATCCTCTTGGGAGTCTGTTCTATGGTACTAGCGATAGAACAGTGAGAGGCTTGCCACATCCTGCCTGTGAGAGAGAGGTTAGAGCAAGGATGGCCAACCTGTGGCGCATTGGATGCTTACAAGTGGCGCATTGCATCCTTTTGATCAAAAGAAACTAAGCCACTTCTACTCATTCATTTCAGTGATTTTATATTTACTGCACGTCCTTTGCGAAAGGGCTAAAAGTTTGATTTGTGTTTGTCCCATTTCTTTTTGTTAAACATGGAATCAAAAGGTTGGCCACCTCTGGGTTAGAGGGTGGAAAATAAATCTTCTCCAACAAGGACTCAAAGATGCTTTTGAACTGTATCAAGACTGGAATGTGAGGTCTGGACAGCTACCAACCAATGGCAACAGTACTTTATTTTCGGCCTGATCTGGCTTTTATAAAGGTAGAAGATAGCATGAGGAGTCAGTTACTTACTAGAGCAGTACAGGAAGATGGCCATTTTACCTGTATCTTTAGTAATGGATTGTATATAGAAGTTCCACTTGAGGTTGGGTGTGAGTTTGAGGCCCAATATCCTCTCAAGGCAAGAGGAACCTTGAGGGGACGTCCGTTCATCATGACTTAAAAGCGTCTGTTATATTTAAAAATTTTGAAAAACTAACATTTTTATTTTTGTTTATAAATATTTGTTAAAAAATAAAATTCATTTTGGCTTGATAAAGTCCATCAGAGGATGAAATGCATTAAGATAAATAAAGTTTTCTTTTGTCTTTCTTCATATTGTCCTTTTACAGAAATATTTTTAGCTATATCTGAAATTTTACACACACTTATTGAAGGACATCAGTTGTGATTTTACCTGGAGACGAATGAGCTCAACTAGGTCTGTAGACCCAAGACATGAATACCTCTCAACCCAGATATGTGGCGGAAACTAGTCAGGTGCTCAGCCATGTAGCCACTCGATAACCACACCCAGTCATAGACTGAAGGTTATAATGACAATGACCAAAAGATATCATAAAAAAGATAGCTGAGAGTTAAAAGTAGAATCGTAGATCATCAGAACATCTGTGCATGAAGAGCTGATTCTCAAATCATATACCAGGGTTTCATGAAGGCTCAATGATTGGAAAAGTTCAAGAGATTGCTCAGTTATCTAAAAATTATAGCTATGCCACAATGACTGATAATTCATAGAATCAAGGGCACCTTCAAGATGCTTCTCCCCAAGAACTGCTACTTTGTGAAACAGACTCCCAGCAGGATGTTTTTAAACACTACAATCTTGACCTCTTCAAGTCTAGGGTTAACCGTTATCGTTTCTTTTCGTCTTCCTGTAGTAAGAAGTAAGTTCCATTCAGACAGCTTCTCCCTAAGAACAGCTGCTTTGTGGAACAGACTCCTGGTGGGATGTTTTCCCAATCACTACAATCTTCACCTCTTCATGTCTAGTGTTAACTGTTATCTTTTTCTTTTGTATTCCTATAGTAAGAAGTAAGTTTCATTCAGACGGCTACTTCCCAAGAACTGCTGCTTTATAGAAGAGACTCCCGGCAGGATGTTTTTCCAATCACAACATTCTTGAACACCACAAGTCCCAAGTTCACTGTTATCTTCCCTGTATAGTCCCATGAACTTTACTTCTTGACCTTTCTCATGCTCATACAATCATACAATACCACACAATAAACCTCTACCTTGAGTGGCTTTTGGGATTTGTAATGAGTAAATGTTAGTATATATATATATATATAACTATATAATTGGTGTATATGGAATGAATTCCAATAACCCACAACTACTATTCTTAAAAGAGTGCTCAATACAAAGTAGAGCAGATATACTTGGGTTTTGATTGGTCATTCTAGCTTTTGTAACAATGTTTTCCCCTAGCGAAGGATCATTAATTAATTTGAAACTTGTAAAACCATTTATTTTATATTCAACATCATCACTTGATAAGACACCGAGGGTGTTGAAACAAAATGGCTATTTTTGTAGTGATTTTATAACATATTTATGTTATGAATTTTTTTTTAAATCAATTATTCTATTATCTGTCCACACCAATAGGCAGAATATATACTGTTTAAATAATAAAACAAGGCACCTCTTTCAAACACCACAAAAATTAGAGGTTTAAGAAATAAATATATATATTCAGTAGCGGGGGAACAAATATTCATAGACATACAAATTTTTAATTTATTATATTTCCAACAAATAAATAAACATACTTTTCATATAATTAACTGTACACAGATGCATAATAACTAAATATGTATAGAAAACAGAAAAACTTTTAATTTAGAAATAAATCCTATTTATTCATTTTAATGGGTAAAAAAGTATTTGTACAATACAAATTTCACATTTTAAAACTTTTAAATTGCTTTAATACTCTAGATTATTCAAGAAGAATATTCTAAAATGTTCCAATAATGTTATCAGTAGTTATTTTAGTGTAAAAAATACAAACAGAACATTCTGTAATTGATATTCATGCTAGAAGGTTATCATCATGGCAAGAGGTAAAGAATTGACAAATTCACAAAAAGAACTGATTGTTAAGCTCTGGGAAGAAGGTAAAAGTTAGAGGAAAATCTCAGACAACCTGAATATTCCATTTACTACCATTAGTTCATTTACTACCATTAGTTCATTCATTGCACGGTATAAAAAATTCAAAACTGTTAAAGGCTAAAGAAGAACAGGTACTCCATGGAAGATTTCTTCAAGATTTTTGAGGAAATTAACGTGTCAAAGTAAAGGAAATCCAATGGTTACTTGGCAAGAGTTGCAGAATGATTTGCTTTTATCAGGAATCTGTATCACTAAACAGACAATAAGCAATGAAATTCATAGGAACAATCTAAAGTCACACTCCCCTAGGAAAACTACATTGCTGTTGAAAAGACACAGAGATGTGAGGTTGAAATTCATTTGTGAACCTAAGAATAAGGAAAAATCATATTGAAAAAAGAGTATTATGGACAGACAAAAAGAGTATTATGGACAGACAAAATCAAAATTGAGTTGTTTGAACATAATTCTAGAAATCATCTATAGATGAAAGTTAGTGATGCCTTCAAACAAATGAACACAGAAATTTGGTGATGGCAGCATCATGGTTTAGGGATGTTATTTCTGCAAAAGATACTGGCAATATATCAGTAATAGATGGTAGAATGAATGCTGCAGCATATCAAAATATTTTGGAAGCTAATTTAATGATTTTGGTTGAGAATCTTGAACTTCCTCCTGATTGAATCTTCCAACAAGATAATAATCCTAAGCACACTGCAAAATCTACCCTGAAAATAATGTAAATATCCTGAAATGGCCAAATCAGTCCCCAGATTTAAACCCAATCCAGAATCTGTATCATTATTTGAAAATTCAAATCCGATCAAGAGCCCCAACAAACATCCTGGATATAAAGACCATATCCAAAGTAGAATGGAACAAAATACCAACTAAAATTTTTGAATCATTTATTAAGAACTACAAGAAGAGTTTGGTTGCTGCAGAAGTGAATAATGGGGATTCTAAAAAGTATTAAATGAAGAATGTGTATTCTTTTTTGTATTGTAAGAATATTTTTTCATCCATTAAAATGGATAAATGGGATTTATTTCTATTATATCAAATTTTTTTCTGTTTTCTATGCATATTTAGTTATTATGCATCTGTGTAAAATTAATTA
This sequence comes from Acanthosepion pharaonis, assembly GCA_903632075.3. Lineage (NCBI taxonomy): Eukaryota > Metazoa > Mollusca > Cephalopoda > Sepiida > Sepiidae > Acanthosepion > Acanthosepion pharaonis. Next base: position 956,936 of record CAHIKZ030005157.1, on the reverse strand, counting down.
TATAAAAAGTATGTTTATTCATTAGTTGGAAATACAATAAATTAAAAATTTGTATGTGTACGAATATTTGTTTCTCTCCACTGGTTACATATATATATATATATATATATATATATATATATATATATATATATAATAGCTATTATAGGATAAAAGGTCTTATTTTAATTTCATCATGAGAATTTCTACTTGAAATTGTAGGTTTTAATTTTTTAACGTATATCAATATAAAATTAATTGATATTTTTCGTCGATAATTAATAATTTATTTATTTTTGCTGTTTTTTTTTTCATGATTTTATAATTTTTCAGACTATCATAATATTTTACCAGCAAGTGAGAAAAATTGTGAGATTGTAAAAAATAAAATTTCCTTTTTTTATCTATAAACTGAATTTGACTTGAATCACGTTTCATCGCAAAATTGTAGAATAATTTAAAAGTGCAATATTCACATAAACAAATAAAATAAACTCGAGCCCCCATTAAAAAAATGGATCCCGGTGCAATAAAAAAGATGTAGAAAAATATTAAACTCACATTTAAAAGTTCAAAAAGGAGGCTTGGAAATCACAGGAAAGAAATTGTTTTTTTTAAAAACAGATTTTCACTCTCCAGCTGGAGTTTCCCCAGTCCAACAAGTGGTCGAGCGTCTATCTTTTCTATACTGTTTGATTGCAGTTAGAAGTGTTTTATTTGATAGCAGCTGGGCAGGGGGAGTTAGGAACTCATATCCACCCACATCCACAAAGATATAATCATGTGTGTGTGTGTGTTTTAATATGTAGTAATAGCTGTAATGCTGCCATCAGGCGTTTTATTCTCCTGTCCAGTTCCATGTCACAAGTTTTTATTTATTTTCAAAATCACGTGGATATAAGAGTCCAAATATTCAAAAGACCTGAAATAAAAAAATAAATAAAATGTACTTGAATATTTCCTGTTTTGTTTGCAGGCAAAGATTTAATGTATTTTTATTTATTTTATTTATTTATTCTTTTATTTATTTATTCTTTTGACTGTCTGAGTGTTTTGACGGAGTTATTTATTCTTTTATTTATTTATTTATTCTTTTATTTATTTATTCTTTTGACTGAGTGTTTTGACTGAATTATTTATTCTTTTATTTATTTATCTATTTATTTATTTATTTATTCTTTTGACTGTCTGAGTGTTTTGACTGAGTTATTTATTCTTTTATTTATTTATTTATTCTTTTGACTGAGTGTTTTGACTGAGTTATATATTCTTTTATTTATTTATCTATTTATTTATTCTTTTATTTATTTATTTATTCTTTATACTGTCTGAGTGTTTTGACTGAGTTATTTATTCTTTTATTTATTTATTCTTTTGACTGAGTGTTTTGACTGAGTTATTTATTCTTTTATTTATTTATTCTTTTGACTGAGTGTTTTGACTGAGTTATTTATTCTTTTATTTATTTATTCTTTTGACTGAGTGTTTTGACTGAGTTATTTATTCTTTTATTTATTTATTCTTTTGACTGAGTGTTTTGACCGAGTTATTTATTCTTTTATTTATTTTTTCTTTTGACTGAGTTATTTATTCTTTTATTTATTTATCTATTTATTTATTCTTTTATTTATTTATTTATTTATTCTTTAATTTATTTATTTATTCTTTTGACTGAGTGTTTTGACTGAGTTATTTATTTTTTTATTTATTTATCTCTTTATTTATTCTTTTATTTATTCTTTTGACTGAGTGTTTTGACTGAGTTATTTATTCTTTTATTTATTTATCTATTTATTTATTCTTTTATTTATTCTTTTGACTGAGTGTTTTGACTGAGTTATTTATTCTTTTATTTATTTATTTATTTATTCTTTTGACTGAGTGTTTTGACTGAGTTATTTATTCTTTTATTTATTTATTTATTTATTCTTTTGACTGAGTGTTTTGACTGAGTTATTTATTCTTTTATTTATTTATTTATTCTTTATACTGAGTGTTTTCACTGAGTTATTTATTCTTTTATTTATTTATTCTTTTGACTGAGTGTTTTGACTGAGTTATTTATTCTTTTATTTATTTATTTATTTATTCTTTTATTTATTTATTCTTTTGACTGTCTGAGTGTTTTGACTGAGTTATTTATTCTTTTATTTATTTATCTATTTATTTATTCTTTTATTTATTTATTTATTCTTTTGACTGAGTGTTTTGACTGAGTTATTTATTTTTTTATTTATTTATCTATTTGTTTATTCTTTTATTTATTTATTTATTCTTTTTACTGTCTGAGTGTTTTGACTGAGTTATTTATTCTTTTATTTATTTATTCTTTTGACTGAGTGTTTTGACTGAGTTATTTATTCTTTTATTTATTTATTTATTCTTTTGACTGAGTGTTTTGACTGAGTTATTTATTCTTTTATTTATTTATCTATTTATTTATTGTTTTATTTATTTATTTATTCTTTATACTGTCTGAGTGTTTTGACTGAGTTATTTATTCTTTTATTTATTTATTCTCTTGACTGAGTGTTTTGACTGAGTTATTTATTCTTTTATTTATTTATTTATTTATTTATTTATTTATTCTTTTATTTATTTATTCTTTTGACTGTCTGAGTGTTTTGACTGAGTTATTTATTCTTTTATTTATCTATTTATTTATTCTTTTATTTATTTATTCTTTTGACTGTCTGAGTGTTTTGACTGAGTTATTTATTCTTTTATTTATTTATCTAATTATTTATTCTTTTATTTATTTATCTATTTATTCTTTTGACTGTCTGAGTGTTTAGACTTTCTGAGTTATTTATTTATTCTTTTATTTATTTATTTATTCTTTTGAACGTCTGAGTTATTTATTTATTCTTTTGACTGAGTCTTGACTGTCTGAGTTATTTATTTATTCTTTTATTTATTCTTTTGACTGCCTGCATCTTTATTCAGACTAATGTGTTCATCTTGATTGTTTTTAGCCACAGCATTTCAGTCAGTTTATTTTTTATACTTCTACTGATATATATTTCATCTTGGATTCCTTGAGGAAAAAAAATAATCCACTTCTAATGAACACTCAAGAATACCAAAATGCACTATATCCGATAGAATGATTAAATAAGTTAAAAATCTTTATAAATTGGACATGTTTCATTATTTATTTGACTTCATCAGAAATTTAAAGAGTCGAGTGAACAATGAAGCCAAATAAATAGCTAAACATGTCAGTTTATACAGATTTACTACTTTTTCTTAATTAAATGTTCAAAGGCCTGAGAGCAACTCAAAGTAGAGAATTACTAAATGTGGTTGTTGTACGGATATCAGACAGGGAAATTGGAAGAAGAAACTTGAGGAAATATAAATGTGGTCCTACAGAAGGATGCTGAGAATATCATGGACTGAACATGTGAGCAATGATAAAGTTTTAGTGAAAATGGAAACAAAAAGGACCCTTATATTTAACATTAGAAAAAGACAGTTGACATTTTTAGTGTACATAATAAGGAAAGAGAGGTTGGAAAATTTGATACTCACGGGAAACATATTTTAGATTGTAAGAATAATTGCTTTTATTATGGTGATTTTCTAAGCATAGCTTAGATGTAGCACAAGTGTGTGTCTTTGTGAGTGTTTGTGAATGAGTGCATGTGTGTCTGTTTTTTTTTTTTATTCATTTAAGTTTTGCATTTTCATTTCCGACAGATTCAACAAAGTAAAACTGGCAGCTGATCTCAAATAGGTGCACCAATCAGTTGTTACCTGGAACAAGGAATGATTTGTAAATTTTAAAACCTCCAAAACAAAACTGCTTTTACCACAGAGAATCCTTCCTGCCTGCCAACAGTACTGCTGATGTTAACCTCCAGGAGAGCAATTCTTTGCATCATCTTGGGCTCACCTTTTCTACTCACATGAACTACAGTGATTATATTGAATCAATTGCTACATCTACTGATAGGAAAGTCTGTTCACTGTGTCATGCCAGATAATTTTTCTCATCAGAATCTATCTTACACATTTATAAATCTACCATTCGTTTGTGCATTGAATTTTTCTGCCATATCTGGTCTGAAGCTTCTATTAGATACTAGCAGTAGAGCCCGGCGTTGCCCGGGGATGTAACAGTAAGAGATAGATCAAGCATCGACCATCATAAAGACTGAAAAATAAAATTGACAAAGATTATTGTTTAAGGTTGACAGACACGCATGTCTGAATTAGTTTTTTTTTTTTTTTTTTACGAATTCGTCAAACCCAAACTCAAACAAAAACATTGTAAATGGAATTTTTAAAGCATTCTGAATGTAAAAATAAAGAAAAAAGGTGTGCAAGACAATAAGAAACACTACTTGTCAAAAACAAATTGAAGTTTTGTTGAAATCGGTTGAAAAATGTAGGAAATCCGAACCCATATATAAATGAACACACACACACGCACACACACAAATAACCTGTGTTTTATAATAAGTATAACTCGATATGAGTTGTCCCCCTTTTATTCTGCCGACAGATCGGTGTTTTCTTGTGTTTTTCAAATTGATTTTGTGCAAAAACTATAGTGTTTTTCGAATTTTTGGCGCTGTCAGAACCACCGCAAGGTAATTTTATGTAGTCCTGTGAAGTTTTATTGAAATTGGTTGAAAAATGTAGGAAATCCAATCCAATATATAAACGTACAGACACACACACACACACACAATCTGCGTTTTATAATAAGTAAGATCTCAAGATTCTTGACAAAATTCAAAGAAGGGTCTGCAATATTATCGATCCTGACCTGGCATTTTTAATTCAGTCACTTACTCACCGACATGACCTGACTTCCCTCTGTCTTTTCTACAAATATTTTCATGGCAGTTGTTATGAAGCACTTTCCTCCTTAGGGATTCAACTGCATGAATTTAAGCATACTGCTAAATTGGCACCTAGGTATCACTGTTTTACTATTCAATAAGCTAGATATAACCATAAGCTCTATTCTAATATTTTTTTTCATCACACTTCTCGCCTGTGGAACTCCCTTCTGATTTCTTGCTTCCCTGATAACTACAATCTTCAAAATTTAAATGCAAAATCAATTGGAATCTTCTGTCTTCCTGAATCATGTTCTTTTATTGTCCTTCCTCCTCACTAAAGTTTTCTCATTCTCTTGCACTCCCAGAAACTTCTTGCATCTTAGTGGCATTATTACCTTGTTTGGGGTGAAATGATTAAATTAAATTTGCCATCAAACATTATTTTTTTATTTAAAAGTATGTGAAATTCTCCTTATTTTGAAAAGAAAAAGAAACTAAAGGAGGGAAAAAAAAAATGGAAGTTTTGAATGTTTTAAGATTGTTATTATTAGATTACAGGCAGTCATTTGAAGTTGAGAAGGTATTGTGTGTTGACAAAGAAAAACTGAAAGTGTTGAATTGGTTGAGAAAAAAGGCAAACGAAAGAGTGAAACAAAACAAGATAGAATAAAAATTTTAATCAAGAAGATTCTAAAAATAATACTAGAATGAAAATTTTGGGAATAATTCCAGAAAGAAAATTTTGGGAATAATTCCAGAAAGAAAATTTTGGAAATAATTCCTGAAAGAATATATAGTGCAGCTATAGAAACAGTGGTGTGTCTGGAACAGGATAGTATGACTGAACCTCTATAGGCTAGCTTGTAGAGTTTTCCTTCTCCTAGACTGGTTGCCACTTCAAAGCAAGAGAGTGCTGTCAGCCCTACTAATTAACCCATAGCTAGGAGAAAAAAGAAATGGGTTCATACCTTTCCCAAGGATACTTGTGCAAAAGTGAATGCAATGAACTCTGCCAGAACTCAAACAGGTCTCACAGATTTCTCTTTCAAGAAATTTTAGTGCCATTTAAAAGCTGGCCAGATGAGCTTGCATGGAAAATATGGTAAATTTGAAGTGGGCTTAAATTTAATACACAGGTCAGTCAGTTATAGGCCATGCATGATACACTCTTAGGCAATCATATATCTTTCAATACATGACTGACAAAGTAGATGTTTTCCCACAATAGGTTGCCATTTCTTTCTGCGGTAGACCAGTTGCCATCCATGGCTATAAACCTGGTCTGTCCTGCTATTTACCCATAGCTGTGGGGAGAACAGGATTCATACCTTTCCCAAGGGTATTAGCATGTAAGTGAATGTAATGGATTCAACAGGAATTTGAACTCAGCTCTCCAATTCCTCAATCCAAGCCACTATCCATTATTCCACCATGCCTCCCTAATATTAATTTCATTCTGAAATTGTAGTGCCATTCAGTGCCTGGGCTGCATTTCTGTTCAATAAAAACAAAATCAAAAAATACAAAATCACAGGATAAAAATAATCATAACATTTATATCAGAATTTTCTACAATCATTCTTGGCACAAAAATTATGAAAACTGAAAAAAAAAAACCTTTTTGAAAGAATAGACGTTTTTATTGACTATGTACTTATTTATTTCGAATTACACACACGGCTTTTTAGTCAAAACTGAGAACAAATTTTGTTTCTTTTTCATGGCTTTCCATAATTTTTCCATTTTAGCTCATAATAAATTTTGATATTTGTTATCTCTCCTAAACTTTGTTGCATCTTCCATTTACACAAGCTCATTCTTCATTTTCTATGTACTGTTTTCCATTCAGGACATTAGTGATCATGGCTCTCCACAATTTCCTGTCATTCATAGCTCTTAATAAATTGTTTGTTATTGCCCATAAACCTTGTACCACCATCAATTTACTCAAGATCATTCTTCTTCTTCTATATGACCTGTCTCTACAGGATGTTGGTGATCATGGCTCTCCACAATTTCCTGTCCTTTGTAGCTCTTTACAAATTTTGCCTTTTTGGTATCTCTCCTAAACATTCCTGATCATGGCTCTTTAGAATTTCCTCTTCTTTGTACCTCTAAATAGATCTTGTCTTTTTGTTATTTCTCATAAACATTGTTCCATCATCTATTTGCACAAACTCATTCTTCTATGTGTCCTTACAGGATGTCGGCGATCATGGCTCTCCACAATTTCCTGTCGTTTGTAGCTCTTAATATATCTTGTCTTTTTGTTATCTCTCCCAAAACTTGTTCTGCCATCAATTTTCACAAGCTTATTCTTCTACTTTTTCGATGTGCCATATCCCTTCAGGATGTTTGTTGATCATGGCTCTCCACAATTTCCTGTCCTTTGTAACTCTTTCTAAATCTTGCTTTTTTGTTATCTCTCCAAAACCTTGTTCTGCCATGATTTCACACAAGCTCATTCTTCTACTTTTTCTATATATAATGTTGATGTTGTCGATCATGGCTCTCCACAATTTTCTGCCCTTTATAGCTCTTAATAAACTCTGTCTTTTTCTTATCTCTCTTAAACGTTGTTCCTCCATCCATTTACACATTTCTTCTTCACAGCAACTCAAACACATGTACCTGTTAAAAGTAATGTTTAATGTCCAACAAAAATCCTTTCAAAAATTACTGTACATTACTTGATTTTTTTAATTGTATTATTAAATAATCAAAGAGAGAAATCTCCTATTGTAATTTGACAACTCAGTTCTTAGAATTGGCCAGACTACCATATGGTGGTCCAGTTTTTCAGTACTTAGAATTGGCAGGACTAATATATGAGGGCCCAGCAGCTCAGTTATTAGAATTGGCCAGAATATTGTATGGGTGTTCGGCTTCTCAGTTTTTAGAATTAGCCAGATTACTACATATAAGGTCCAGCCGCTCAGTTCTTAGAATGGGTCAGACTACTGTATGAGGGTCCAGTAGCTCAGTTCTTAGAATTGGTCAGTCTACCATATGAGGGTCTGACAGCTTAGTTCTTAGAATTGTCCAGAATACTGTATGGGGGTTCAGCTGCTCAGTTCTTGAGTATTTAGCAGCTCAGTTCTTAGAATTGGTCAAACGACTGTATGTGGCTCCAGCAGCTCAATTCCTAGAATTGGCCAGACTACCATATAAGGGTCTAGCATCTCAATTCTTAGAATTGGCCAGACTACTGTATGGTGGTTCAGTTGCTCAGTTCTTAGAATTAGAAAGACTACTGCATATACAGTCCAGCATCTCAGTTCTTAGAATTGGCCAGACCACTGTATGGAGGTCTGGCTGTTCAGTTTTTAGAATTGGCCAGACTACCATATAAGTATCCAGCAGCTCAGCTCTTAGAATTAGCCAGACTACCTGAACATATGATTTGATAATAGTGGTGATAATTTGTGCACAATAGACCACATTTTTTTGGATGAACCAACTATAGAAAACTTGAGCACAGTGTTATAGATTGGTTTCACAGTGGAGGCTCGTAGTTGTACTAAGTTGGTCCTAAAACAGGTTGACCTACAAAACATTAGGAACTTGATATAATAGGTAATGACGCAGAGAAATCTAGTGGTGGTCGCTGATACTTTAGTATCTGACTAATGATCGTCCGGCATCGACTGACTGACCAACTCACTCAGCTCATCTCATTACTATTGCTACTCCTACTTATTATAGGTGGGAGAGTCTATTAACTATAGAATAGGTGTGTTCCACTATCACACACAGCAAGCCACAAGTTCTCCATATGACCCTCCTCTCTGAGAGGAGGGTCATATGGAGAACTTCATTTTCTCCTTATAAAATATATAAACAAAAAAGAGCTGACTCATTTGTGACTGAAAAATACCTAAAATCAGTGAGGCTCCATGCATAACTTCCATTATAAAAAAAGAATAAAAAAAGAAAGGAGCACTGGAAAATGAAATAATTCAGACAAAAAGACTTTGATGTTTACACCAAATTCTTGAACCTATTGAAAAAGATATAAAAACCTGACACCTCTAGGCTAGAACATATGGGATGAATGCAGAGAGGGGATACCAGAACAACACCAGCAGAGCACAGAACAAAAGAACACAGCCATGCCTGACATGTGAAGAAGCAGTTAAGTGGTCACCAGCTACTGACATTTCTGCCCTGTTTCTGGGCCCCACCGCCAAAAAAAAAGTAGATTGACACTGAACAAATTTCTCACATAATACTACCCCTACCATGGTCTTACTTCAAAATGATGAAACGGACATTTCTCCAGACTCCTGCCAATATCTACTTTATTAACAAACTTTTTGATATGCCAAATACCAAAAGACTAACTAAAAAAAAAATAAATAAAAAATATATATATTATTTTAAATCCTTGAGTCAATTCATTTTATTCTCAAATTTTCTGATAAAATAATTATCCTACCACCTATCCATGTTGGCCACATTCTGCAATATAAGAATTTATTTTGACTTACAAGGTCAGGTTATTTGTTAGATTGAGGGATGATTGTAGTCTATCCTGATCTTGTTCTTTTTGTAATCAGAGAATTGAATCCCAGTAGTGATTCTTCCAAATCTTTATATGTTACATAGACCAATCACTGTCATTCCTTAGCATGTGACTAATTAGCAAGTGACTAGTGGTTGGGTCTATATTATGTTTGTAAATATTCTACTTTTTTTAGCTTGTTGCTTGCTCACTGTGATTGCCATCATACACATGTTAGTAAAATCAGCAGGATTCATTTTTTACCAATCTCACCCCATGTCTGAGACCACCAGTGACTCTCAGGGTGTTTTTACCAAACAAAATAGTTCCCATAGTTTTAGAATTTTTAGAAATATAATAAGAGAAATATTACATAGTCAGGATAGAAACATATATAATCTAAAACAGGTGCTTAAAGTACACTAAAGGGCTAGTGATAAAAATGACCAAAAAGGTTATCAGGTCCTTTGATCTTAGTGCCCAGGAATTTGGTCTCTATGCAAGAGTCTCGCAGAAATTTTCTTTGGGCCTTTTTGTACAGAGACCTTGGAGCAATCAGACCTGTTTTTCAACACACTCAGTGCATTCAATACTGATGCCATAAGTCAAATCGCCTGACACATATCACCAATGAGGTAAATACTATTAGTCTTTCTCAAATTGTATTCTTGAATTTTAAACTAAGTATTTTTCATAGACCATACACATAATATATGCATTTAAATTAAATGAGTTTTGAAAACCCTAAAATCATTTTAATGTACAATTTATTACTTTTGTAAATCAAAAAGATAAAATAAAGTTAAATGTTAGTCTTTGTAACTTACAGGAATAAATGTTTCCTGCTGATTTTAAAATATCAAACACATGTTTTTGTAAAACATTGTTTTGTTTTACAATATATCAACTTCAACAAGATTTTAATATTTTGTTTGTTATTTTCAAAAATATATTGCTGGTAATATTTTTTCCAAAAATGTATTTCTGGTCATATTTTCTTTCTCAAAAATGTACTGCTGGTAAAAATGTATTGCTGGTAATAATGTATTGTTGGTAATAATTTTTTCTTCAAAAATGTATTGCTGGTAATAGTTTTTCCAAAAAAGTATTGCTGGTATTAAAACCTATTTTTATACTTTAATAGTTTTTTTTTTTATCCCAGATTGGGGGCTAACCACTTGCCCACAGCTGGGGCCCCAACAGCTGCCACCACCCCAGGTCAGAGTGGACCTGGAAACACCATCAATTAAGAGATGGTTCTCCTGATCAGAGGCCTTGCTGTTGGATATAGTTTATCCTCATATCCAGAACGGCTTTTGTAAATTGAAAGATAATTAAAGTTAAATGTTTGATAACTTATAGAGATAAATGTTTCTTGCTGATTTTGAAATATTAAACATATGTGTTTTGTAAAACTTCATCAGAAGTACTTTGTTCAGGGTAATCTGTTGTTGCTGTATCTTTGTAAAGTTTGTTGTTTCTTCATAAATGTTTGCCTTTGCACCCCTTATATGCATTTTTCCTTATTGCGCTTATGCAATCCCATTTCTCTTAATTGCAGTTTTCACAGCTGCATATGTATCTGATGGAATAAAATATCCTTCAACATAATTTGTAATTTGTTTAAAAGTGTTGAAATAATCCAATGACTTGATCCAAAGAGTTGTGAGTTCAATACCTGATGCTGAGATATCTGGCATGTGGAAATAGAACAATCTACCCTGGTGGACAAAATAAAGGGTTCAGTTTGAAATTCCAATCACCTGAAGAAGGCAGGAGCATGCAACGGCCTTGACGACAAAGATGTGGACAACAGTCCATACAATGTAAATAGTGTAAATAATTACAAGACCTCATCTCAGAAATATAGGCAGATGTTGAAGGTGAATATAGCAACAAAGATGAGGACAACAGTCCATACAATGTAAATAGTGTAAATAATTACAAGACCTCATCTCAGAAATATAGGCAGATGTTGAAGGTGAATATAGCAACAAAGATGAGGACAACAGTCCAAACAATGTAAATAGTGTAAATAATTACAAGACCTCATCTCAGAAATATAGGCAGATGTTGAAGGTGAATATAGCAACAAAGATGAGGACAACAGTCCATATAATGACAATGTAAATAGTGTACAGGCACACATCTCAGAAAATATAGACAATTAATCTTAAATTCGAAATAATTACAAAAGACACACACACATAAATACATGATGCAATTAGATATTTTATGACATCAGACAGGTAAGAACATAAAAGCAATGAATTAACTGAAAAGAATCATTCAACTAAAAAACAAGCTAATATTTTAAATATAGTATAAAAAATAAAATTATTAATTCTACTAAGTTTTATGAAATCGAATAGAATAGAAAATACATTCTTAAATTATTGGTTCTATAAGGTTAAAAATAATTTATTTTTAAACGGAAATATCAATTTCTTGATTTTTGGCACTGCTGGTGTTCCGTTTTTTTTGGGGGGGGTGCGCGCGCTTTTTAAATGAGGGAGTGGAAGAGTTATTAATGACTTCACAGGTTACAGCGTATAAATAAAGATTTACATTGTTTTAAACAAAAAGTATGTCTTACGCTTACAAAATCTTATTACTGAAGCCCTAAATTTACTAAGAAGACAAATATTGGATTTGTAAGAGAAATTTTTTATTTACAATATTTTTCGTTCGTCGAGCGGTTCGATAAAAACGAGTGAATGTGCCGATGCTTTTTAAAAATGCTTAAAAAAATTTTATTTTCATAGGGAAATTAATTTTAATTCGGGTTACTTTTTTTTATGTTATTATTTTAAACAAAACCGAAATTTAAGTTCGAAGAAGGCAGTTAAATTTAAAATGCAAATTAAATTTTTTTTGTTGTTGTTTTTTTTAGGAAGTCATTGTGTCGAAGCAGCTTACTCTCTGATAGTGGCGATTCTGGAACTCTGAAAGTGGTGGAGGCACTTGGGGGACGAAATTTTTCTGCGTAGGAGAAGCAGCGTCTTTATTTTTACTACACCACTATCGTACACAAGTTAGGAATGAGTTTTAGTATGTTGTTATTTCACTAAATTTTAAATTAAACGGAATAACTTTTCAATAGTAGTGGTGTTCTACTTGCTTTCTTTTCCACTCTCAAGCTGAGAGGTTGTTAACTTCAAAATAAAATCAAAGGGTTAATTTAATTAATAACGTCAATACTAGTAGAGCACTGTAATTTGTCTGCTCTGATATTTTTCCACTCTACAAAACTTAGAAAGGGGGGCATTTTGTTTGGTTTTCGTTCGTCACTTTTACTTTGTTCTCTTTTCAATCCATATCATAATTCTACGTTGATTTTTATTTTTTTAGGATTTGCAGGAATGAGAAGCATCAGTAATTTGTTAAACAGTTTGTTGATGCTTTAAACTGGAATTTACAAACCAGTTTTCATTGTTTTGTGACGAGAATGTCATTCATTACTCCTTGTATGGGTGACATTGCAGAAAAAGAAAAAAGTTGCCCATGCAACACTCGAGCATTTTTGGATAACATTTGATTTTTAACGAACCACATACGTTTTGCTTCCGATAGGAAAAAATAGTCAAGGCAGTAATTCAGAATTATTTCCTTTTTGTTTTTCCATACAAAATATAACTGCTAACTAACAGTTGCTAAAATAAAATAAAAAAATGGAAAAAAATTCTTTTTAAAAAGTTTCAAGGACATTCATTAAAGTTTACATTTTTAGAGTTTTCAAAAACACGTCTTGAAAACAAGTTTCAACGAGATGAAAAATTTTCAAGTAATTTTTAAAATTTTTATTATTTCTGTCCAGTCTGATAAAAAATAAACGTATTTTATTAAAAATAAAATTATGCAAGCACCAACTGCCAGAAAAAAATATTTTTTGAGTTTGAAATACTTTTAAGGTTCGGGACGAATTTTCCGTATGTTTTTTTTTTTTTTTTTTAACTAACACTTGTTAAGAAATGGAGGATCGAACTCGCTACTAATTGTTCTCTAGCGATGCAAGCTTACTTAACCATCACCACGTCGAGGAGCCAACTTAAGGAGAATGACGCAGTTATCTGATTTAAGTAAAAAAACATATTCTGCACCTTACCCCCCACAAGACAGATGTTTCAAGACCCCCACTACTCGCTTGAAACCACAGAACAGGAAGGAAAAACTGTAATTTTAATTAATAAATTTAAATCACAAGATTTTTAAATAAAGTAAAAAAAAAAAGTAAAAAAAAAAACAATTATTCGTTCTTCTTACCAACCTTAGCACACGATTCTTTTTTCTTTTTAAGTCAGGTGCTTTTTTTCGGTTTTTGTGTGACTTACCTGGATTAAATTTCCAACCAGTATCATTATCAATGTTATTTTGATAGAAGGGCCTTTTTTTTTTTTTTTTTTTTAATAAAATTAAAGAATTTATTTATGCCCGTGTTTTTTCGTTTTTTTTGTTTTTTTTTTTTTTTAGTTTCAAGAGAAAACAACAGGGCAGATAGAGTGGAATCCTCATAACACCGTCGACAAACATATTTATTTTATTTTTAAAATAAATAATGAATTAATTATTTTCATGATTAACAATAACATTGATTTTCTTTTGGGTGAATAAAAAAAGTAATGTTTTACAGTTTACTTTTAGTTTTTTAAAGAAAGATGAATGCATGTTATCAACAGCAACATCTTTTTGAACGTAAAAAAAGAAAGCACTAACAATGGAGGGGGTCATTAAATTAACTAACTTGGAAATTAAATTAAGTTAAAAGATGTTTTTTGTTTACACACAAAAAATATGTCAATATCTACAAAAAAAAACAATTTGAATTATTTGTGAGTATTTATTTTAAAAATTATTTCGCTTGTATTTTTGTTGTTTTTTTTTTCAGCAGACAAGTACATTTAAGCAACTGAAAAAAAAAAACTAATAAAAGCAACGAATTGCATCAACAAAACAGATCTTCCTTCGTAGACGTTTTAATACTTTCTTTTACAAAGATAAACAAGATATTTAATTATTTTGTCTTTCTCATAAAACGTCGTTCCCTAGTTTGCATAAGAAAGCGCATTTTTTAAAATCTCTGAATGCCTAAAAATGATAATTTGTCTTCTTACCTTATTGTCCTTAATAACGTCTCTAACAAAATTCAGATTGATTTTTTTTGTTTTTTTGACATGCTTTAGTAAATCCTAAATATAACGGTTAAGCTCAGTAAACATTTCTTTTTCTTTGTCCTATTTTTCTTCTTTATAAATCGTTTTCTTTTTCTTTTGTTTTTCTTCCTTAATCATTATGAGGATCATCTTTTATTCTCTCTAAAATTATTACCGTATATACTCGCGTATCAAGCGACCTTTGAAGGCCTAATTTTGAAGCTAATGGTTACCTAGTTTGGTCGAATTTAGGAAAATTAGGTAATGGAAAATTCGGTAATTTTGACAAGGTAGGAAAACTGGGTAACTATAAAATCAAAGTCGATTGAAAATTGATTTTAGGGCCGTGCTGGAGTGAGGATTTGGGGGCTAAGATCCTCTCCCCTATTTTTAAATAACTTTAAAAATCTTAGGGACCAGATAAAACTCCCTACATTTACAACATACCAGGGCTGTACTTGCAGAAGGGGAGTTCAAGAGGCCTGCTTTCCCAATATTTTTTTAAAAAGTATTATTAACAAAGTGGTCTCTAGATAACCCCATTTCAATATCAGCCCCCACATGTGTTTAAATAAAATAAGTATTAACCAAAAAAATCATGGGTTCCAGTCCAGATATAAAAAAAAAAAAAAAAACGTGCTGCAAACCAGGGCCATATTTTCTGGATGGGGAGGAGTAGAGAGAGACCTAAGCCACACTTCCAATATTTTTAAATAAATACTTTTTTTAAATAAGTATTTATTGTTTTCATTCAAGCAATTAAAATCGATTTAAGTATTTTGTTAAATTATCTTGTAAAATGCACTCTTCCTCTGTGGTAATTTCATTTATCATTTGGTTTCTCTGAAAACCTTTGCTGCCAAGATGTCACCATGCGGTCAGACGTTGCAATTATATTTCAATGATATCTGTTTACATATAAAGGGTGTTCCAATAACTTGGACCAATTTTAAATTAATGATTTTTTCTTTTCCTTTCAATTTGGAAGAAAATTAATAGTATTTTTCATTTCTTAAATAACATTTAAATAAATTTTCAAGACAGGTTTAATGGAGCTTTGATCCATTAACAAAATAATCCGTCTTAAGTGAATCCACATCTGATTTATAAACCATGGTAATGATTATTAGTTTATACTTGAATCACTTGGAATTAGGAAGAAATAAATCTTATGACAAATAACCCATAAAGGGTTGATAAGCCATTGAATATATTTAAAATCCACAAGAAAAAGTAGATAACTTTCAATATCATATTCTAACCCCCCACTGACAGGGCAGAGGTTGTCCTTCAAATCAAAAAGATAAATTGATGAAACATGTTCTGGATTAAACAGAAGTAAAATAATACAACCATCATATCTACTACATATACATGCAACACTGCATGCATAGGGCAGAATATTATAGTCATTCTGGAAATTGAAACTTTTTCTAGCTTAAAAGGTCTTAGTCTGTCATTTGCCATTTTGGAAACATTCAACATGGGAACTCATAGTTGGTTGAAACATCATTAGCAAAAGAAACAAGTTTTTCTTGTTTTTTATTGCTTAATGATCAAATAATCTGAGGAGATTTCTTGAGGGTTTGGATAGGAAATGAAGTCTATATTTTACATCATGAATTTAATATTTTGCTATCTGTTGTAGCATCCATTTTATTTTCACATAAATACAGTATTTCATCTACTTGCATCTTCAACTGTGCAAACTTTGAGGCAAACCCCCAAACGAGCATGTCGAAGGCAGAGTCTCAAAATAATCAACCTCACAGGGTCTAAGATTTTGGCTAAGCCAAACATTCGGCCTTGTGCCACATCCATGGGGCAGTTGGAGAGTCATTAATTCTTGACTTTCTAGCAGTTGAGTACTACTTCAATGTAACTGGCATGTCTTATATGTGTTGTTCTTGTTCTAAGTATTATCATTCATTACCAACCTTTCATGGTGTGATTATTCTATTCAGCAACCTTCCCTAGGTTACAACACTAGCATATACTCTTTTATTATATTTCTTTATCATTTGGTTTCTCTATATCATGCTCAATTCCATATCCCTTGCAACAAAGAAAATTAATTTCTTGTTTAACAAGACAGGTAAATGGAGCTTTAAATTAACAAAAAAAGTAAGTGAATCCACATCTGATGGCTTATTAGAATGGGAATTAACTTGACAGGTTGATATGAAAAGCTTCAATATCTAAGCTTGGTAATTTGAATTTTACTAGCTTACAAGAAGTACCCTGGAATTTGTCTTTTTTACTTAAACTTAGATTTGCCATAAACTGAAAAGTCTAAAGAGTTGTTTTTTTATGGCTTATCAAATGTTATTCTTAGTGGATACCCATTTTTGAGTAGAAGCTCCATTTTATTTTAAACAGTATTTCATCTACTGGCCTGTACATTTGAGAAACCTATTAACGAAAATACACCCACTGGCAAGATTCAAACATGCGTACCCCTTTAACTCTTCAGCTATGAAGAGCTTCACAATCAAGCAATATTCTATTTGCTGTTAGAGCACACTCACTCAGATTTTCTCAAAAGCCTATATCTGCTCAGTTCCATATCCAAAATGTAAACAAAGCAATTTCTAAAGAGTTAATGGATTTTATTTTAAATCTGACATTTTTATTACTTCAAACATTATTTTAAGGGGCACATTTCTCTTTAATAAGTTTCCTCATGTACATAGGCCAATAGACAAAATAAACACTGTTTAAAATCAAATGGTTCCCTACTCAAATACAGGCATCCATTAAAAATAACGCTAGATGTAATAAAAAATTGGAATAAAAAAATACTCTTTAAATGGCTCATCAATACCTTGTGGGTTATTTAAAGCTGAAACATATTTTGGAATGTAAAAATATTTTCTTTTTTTTTTTGCAACTGAATATTTTGTTAACGTTTTTTTAGAATAACAATGATTTTTTTTCAAATACAATTCCTAAAATTTAACACCAAAGTTGAAGGAGGAGATAGATTTGTATCTTTCCCAAGGGTATTTGCACATACGTGACTGCAATAAACTAAGCAGGTTTTATGAGCAGACCAACTAATCTAAATAGTGACTAAAATAAGAAGGAAGGCAATAAAGCCACTAAGATACAAGGGGGTGCTACTGATTGTAAGAGAATGTGAGAAAATGAAAACACTATTAAGGAGAGAGAACAATAAAAGAACAGGAATTAAGAAAACAGAAGATAATGATTGAGATTTCTTAAAATTTTTGAAGATCAATACTGAATGGAAAGCAAGAAGCTGGAAGAGTGTTCCACAAGCAAGAAGTGTAATAGAAGAAACTGTTAGCATAGAACTTATGGTTACATCTAGCCATTTCAACTGTAAAATGATGAGACCTAACTGCCAATCTAGTACTGTACTTAAATTCATAAAATCTTGGTATGAAAGAGGAAAGTTTATCAGAACTATTACCATTGAAATATTTATAGAAAAAAGCACAGGGAAGCTACATTACAGTGGTGAGAAAGGGACTGAAGCCGAGATGCCAGGTCAGGACCAATAACATTGCAGGTTCTTTGGATTTTATCAAGAATCTCTAAATACATAATAGAGGTACCCAACCAGATGTGACAGCAATATTCAATGCATAGATGAATAGTAAGCTTATAAATGTGTAAGATAGATTCTGGTGAGAAAGACTGTCTTGCATGACACTGTGAACTAACTTTCCTAGCAATTGATTCAATATAATCTTTCCACTTCATGTCAGCAGAAAATGTTAGTCTGAGAAGGTGCAATGAGTTACTCTCCTGGAAGTTAGCATCAGCCTACAATTAATATGATTTGTCTTTTATTATTATTATTATTATTTCCTTGGGTTTCTGTTGTATATATATTTTCTTCCGGGTCACAACCAGAAATGGCTTCATGACATTTTCCACTGATCATTTTTATAAAAAAGTAAAAACAAAAAAAAAAATAAGATTACACACATTTTACATAGACAAAGCTTTTCATAACGTGTGAACTGTACTTTTGAGTACAATATTTGAGTACAAAAGTTGTGGGCTACCAGGAATCCCTTCAATGAGTCTATCGAAACCTTTTCCAATCAATCTGAGGGCTCCAACTAGAAATGGAATTATTGATATGTGCACATTTTTGAGATTTCCATTTCAAGATCTTTGTATTTTGATAGTTTTTTGAAGATCTTCAAAGATAGATTACAGTCTGCAGGAACAACGATGTCAATAAAAAAAGTACATTCTGTTCTTGCAGTCTTTGATCACAATGTCTGGGTGATTGGCTTTAATTGTTCTGTCTGTGTTCATTATTATTATTATTATTATTATTATTATACTCCTTGATTTCTGGTGTATACTTATTTCTTCCTGGGTCCCGACCAGAGACCTAAGGTCAGAAATGACATCATGACATTTTCCACCAAGCATTTTTGGAAGAAAAAAAAAAACAAACAAAATAAAACAAACATCTAAGATCACATATATTTTACATAGATAAAGCCCTTCATAAGGTGTGGTCTGTACTTGTAAAAACAATTGTTTGTATTTCTTTAAGGCATGGGATACCAGGTATTCCTTCAATGAATCTATCAGAACCATTACCAATTAATCTGACAGCTCCAACTAGAATTGGAATTACTGATGTCCTCATGTGCCATATTTTTGAGATTTTGATTTCAAGGTCCTTGTATTTTGATAGTTTTTTGAAGATCTTCAAAGATACATTACAGTCTGGCCATGTCAATAAAAACGTACATTCTGTTCTTGTGGTCTTTGTTCACAATGTCTGGGTAATTAGCTTTGATTGTTCTGTCTCTGTGCATTATTATTATTATTATTATTATTATTATTATCATCCTCCTCCTCTTCCACCACCACCACCACCACCACCACCACAATGAGTGTTCAGGGTGATGCTTTGTTTAGTTTTAATGTAGTTTTCCAAAGAAATAATTCCATTAATTTGGTATTTGTTTCTAACCAAACAAAAGTGAGTTTACACAGTTCATCATGAGGAAATTGGTTTTTAATTATTCTCATTGAAATGAAAATAAAAGACATTGTTTCAAAGAAATTGATGATATCAAAATTTCATTCATCTATGAATATTGTGTTAACATCCATTTAATATAAACAGTGTTTATTTTACAGAGATAAACCTTTATAGAATATTAAACACATGATAAAATATAAGAAACATAAAAAAAAACAATGTGTATAGTGATTAATCTATCATTAAACATTTAATAAGATTGTCTTATGATTGGTTCTTTAACCTTTAAGCACTCTGCATTATTAATATTTCTTCCCTTTCCACTGTATTCTTTTTCAAGGCCTCTCAATTGCAGTAACTTTAGTGTTAATTTCATTCAGAGGTGTATTTTGTTTCCATAGCAGGATATGACAACACAAGTATGAAATTCATACAAATTCAAATTCAGTGATCAGAGTTACCTTCAGTGGCAGGATAAACTTTTTGCACAGCATATGAAATCACATAGAGGTTAAATGTTAGATGAAGTCACATAAACGTTAAATGTTAAATGAAACATTTTAGGTGTGTTGTAATTGCAAAAGAGCCTTTTAGAAGCAAAGCAAAATATTACAAACAGGAAAATTTCATTAGAAAAAATATGCTTAAGTTAAGCAATATTGAGCTTAGTCAGTACCTAGATGGGTGACCACTTGGGAAAAGCAAGTACTGTAAGCTTGTATATACAGGAAATGTAATGGATAATGGCTCAGAATTGGAAATGTCAATTCCAGTTGGGTTCATTATATTCACTTACATGAAAATACTCTTGGGAAAGGTATTAATCCACATCTTCTCCCCCTAGCTATGGGTTAATTAGTAGGATTGCATCAGTAAATTATTATCTTCAAAACAATTCTTACAATCTAAAAATATTTTCTGGCTTTAAATAACCTGCAAAGGGTTGATAAGCCATAGAAAATGGAACAATCAATCAATGAAATACTGATTAGCTACCAAGACATGTCTTTTTGATTTATTTACAATCTAAGGAACATAGAAACTACGGTGGCCACAAAATGAGGGATCATTTTATATATTGATTGTAATACAGAATTGTTAATTTGAGAGTTGAGTTCCAATTCCAGTTAGGTTTGTTATATTCACTTATGCACAAATACCCTTGGGAAAGTAACACTTGTATCACTAAATCATTGTTGTCTCCAAAAAAGTTCTTACAATCTAAAAATATTTTCTGGCTTTAAATAACCTGCAAATGGTTGATAAGCCATAGAAAATGGAACAATCAATCAATGAAATACTGATTAGCTACCAAGACAAGTCTTTTTGATTTATTTACAATCTAAGGAACATAGAAACTACGGTGGCCGCAAAATGAGGGATCATTTTATATATTGATTGTAATACAGAATTGTTAATTTGAGAGTTGAGTTCCAATTTTAGGTTTGTTATATTTTAAAAATACCCTTGGGAAAGTAACACTTGTATCACTAAATCATTGTTGTCTCCAAAAAAGTTCTTACAATCTAAAAATATTTTCTGGCTTTAAATAACCTGCAAAGGGTTGATAAGCCATAGAAAAAGAAAAAAAAACAATCAATCCATGCAACATGGTGGTTTTCTTAGTTTTTTAAGGCATTTTTTAATTGTGTTTTTTTTTATTTTTTTAAAATAATCTTTTGAAGTTGTTAATTTCTTTAAATTTGCTTAATTGTTTATATTTTACAAGTATTTTTAATGTATTTTCTTTGAAACAGGTTTTAAAAATGAGTTTCTTAAGTCTTTAATTTCTTTAAATTGTTCAATTATTTATCTTTTTACATGTATTAAAAAATACAGGTAAAAAATACATAACAGAAAAATGCTTTTTACAAACAAAATTTTTGAAAATTAATTTTGTTTATTTAATCTTTAATTTTTTTTACCTTTATTTTCAACAGTATTTTTGAAAATGCTTTTTAAAAAAAGGCTTTTTGGAAAATTTTTTTTTTAAGTTTTTAATCTTTTTGAAATGTATGTTCTAAGAGATTTTTGTTTTTATCTTTTTTAAGGAAAAAAAAGGATTTTTAAAATGATATTGAAAAAAGTTTTGAATTCTTTTAATTTAATATTTTTTATTTTAAACATTAAATGCAAAATGATCTTCAAAATTTATTTTGATATTTTTTAATTTGTTTAATTGTATGACAATAAACTACATCTGCATCCTGGGTAAGACGATAAACTATGTCCAACAGCATGGCCTCTGATCAGGAGGTTTTGAGGAACATGGAACCACCTCTTAATTGCTGGTGTTCTCAGATTCACCCTGACGCAGGATGGTAACACCTGTTAGGGTCCCAGCTATGGGTAAATAGTTAACACCCAGACTACATCCGTGTCTTGGGTATGACGATAAACTACATCCGTGTCTTGGGTATGACGATAAACTACATCCGTGTTCTGGGTATGACGATAAACTGCATCCATGTTCTGGGTATGACGATAAACTGCATCCGTGTTCTGGGTATGACGATAAACTACATCCGTGTCCTGGGTACGATGATCAACTACATCCACATCCTGGGTATGATGATAAACTACATCCGCTTCCTGGGCAAGACGATAGACTACGTCTAACAGCAAGGCCTCTGATAATACATTTTTGAAAAAATAATATTACCAGCTATATGTTTTTGAAAAAATAATATTATCAAAATAATATACATTTTTGAAAAAATAATACTACCAGCTATACGTTTTTGAGGAAAAAAAATATTAACAGAAATAGATTTTTGACAAAACAAAAAATATTACCAGGAAAAAAAAAGTTGTCGACATTAAATGACCCATTGAGGTTAATATGCTGTAAAACAAAACAAACCAAACCAATTTGTTTAATTTTAAAAAAATTAAAAAGTTTTGTTTATTAAAAATGTTAAAAAATTTAAATCAAAACTTTTTAAAAAGGTTTTGATTTAAAATTTTATTTTAAATTAAAAATACTTTCTTTTGAATAAATTAAAAAAATCCTTATTTAATGATATTTTCCAATATGTTTTATATTTATAAATTTTATATTTGTAAATGCTTTAAAACTAATCAGATAAATATTCTAATTTCAAATGTTTTTAAAAACATTCTTTTTTATTTAATTTTTTCTTTAAGAAAAAAATTTTATTAAATGTTGCTTCTGAAAATTTTGACCCTGAAAATAAAACTTATCCTAACACATAGTTTCAACCTTCTCTTTCAAAGTAATTCCTGAATGTTTGGCTCTTCTTCAAGTTATGGATGATCACGGCTCTCCACAACTTCAGATCCCTTGTAGCTCTTAGCACCATTTATCCCTTTACCATAACTACCACCCACCCAAGTTCTACTATCCATTCACATAAGTTCATCAAGTAGAATGGCTTACTGTCTTCCTATCTCCATTTTACTTTCGATATGTCATGTGAGTAACAAATTCTCCAAAACTTCATTATGTGCCCTAAAAATTCCTGTTATCTCTTTCTGATTCTAAACACCCCATCTCCCTACACCCTCCCTGGCCATCCAAGACATTCAATGGCTGATTAATGAAGTGATCGCTTTTATCCCAGGCTTGCCTTATCCCACGTTGTGATTTGATTTGATCATAAGGAGGCCAAGATCGAATCGTCGTAGATATCAGTAACAAATAGTGTCACAACCCTGTTTGTTTCTATTTCCCTTAAAACTTCGTCAGGTCATAGTATTCTCTGTATCGTTCTGTGGCCTCCAGTTTTCTCTACAACAGTGTGAAGATTGTCCAGGATTCATTGCCATACAAGAAAATTGATATTACATTTACAGTTCCACACATATTTTATTTGTTTCTAAGCAAATGTTCCTATTTCTTTGTTTAGATTTTGGAAGGTGTCTTTTCTTATTCCAATGTGCACTCAGATTTTGAACACTTACCAGATTCGACTGTGACGTGGGCAGAGAGGAGTTGGCACAACCTGCATCATAATGTGGCCTCAGGTTTGCCCACCGGAGGTGACTGCAGGGACACCTTTCCATGCATGACATGGCACTACAAACATCCCCGGTATTATACAGCTATTGATCAGAGCAGCCGCTCAAGATGCTACACAAGAGTTAGGGCCCCTAACTACCAGTCGGAAACAGCAACCAGAGAACTGTCAACCATGTACCCTCAGAATGAAGAGGTGATGCCACAGACTGCACACATCACGGGAGAAACAGAGCTGCACTAATACAGAGGCCAGAGAGAGAGAGAGTACCGGG
Organism: Acanthosepion pharaonis; assembly: GCA_903632075.3. Classification (NCBI taxonomy): domain Eukaryota; kingdom Metazoa; phylum Mollusca; class Cephalopoda; order Sepiida; family Sepiidae; genus Acanthosepion; species Acanthosepion pharaonis. The sequence continues at coordinate 933,272 of CAHIKZ030005157.1, read as the reverse complement.
AACCCCTTCCTACACAAGAAACAAGGCGTAAGCCTCTACTCATGTCCAAGAGAAGGGGGAGGAGTATTGACCGGGTGGTAGGAAAGCTTAAATTCTGTCTTTGTTCTATGAATTTTCAGATAGAAACTCATAAATAATTCTTTATTTTACACATCTTACTTTCAATCCAAGAGGGTGGAAACATCTTGCATTTATTTTTTTTTTAAATCATTTCACCCCTACCAAAGCAATAAAGCCACTAAGATACAAGAGGTTAATGAGTGTTAGAGAATATGAAAAAAAAAAAAAACTACTGAGGGGAGAGAACAATAAAAAAAAAAAAACAGGAATTAAAAAAGACAGAATATAACAATTGACAATGAATTAAAATCTTTCAAGATTAAAGTTAACTGGGAAGCAATAATCTGGAAGTGATTTCCACAACCAAGAAGTGCGAGAGAAGAAATGGTTAGCATAGAACTTATAGTTACATACAGCCATTTCAACAGTAAAATGATGAGACTTTGCAGCCAATCTAGTAAAGCACTTAAATTCAAGGTACCATAGATTAAAGTTAATCAGAACAATTGCCATGAAAGTATTTATAGAAAAGGCACAAGCAAGCTGTGTTACGGTGGGGGGAAAGTGGCTGAAGTCAGGATGCCAGGTAAGGACCAATAATATTGCAGATTCTTCTTTGGATTTTATAAAGAATCCCTAAATATATAGCAAGAGTATCAGACCCAATGTGGCAACAATATTCAAAGTAAGGCTGAATGGTAGACTTATAAATATGCACGATAGATTCTGGTGACAAAAATTGTCTATCACGAGATAGTGGACCATCTTTCCTAGTAGTAGACCTAGCAATTGATTCAATATAATCTTTCCACTTCATATCTTAGGGAAACGTTCACACGAGTAAGTGCCATGAATCACTCTCCTGGAGGTTAGCATCAGCCATGCTGATGGAAGACAAAAGGAGTTCTCTCAGATGATTAAAAAGATAGCAGCTTCATTTTGGAGGTGTTAAAATTAACAGGCCATTCCTTGTCCCAATTGACAACAAATAGTAGGTCATTTTTTCGAATAGCTGTCAATATAACCATCGTACTTACTATTAATACAGCAGTAAGTAGTTGCATCGTCAGCATAAATACTGAATTGATGTTATCAGGAGGGTCGTTGATGAAATTTAGGCACAAAATAAGTCCAAGATTAGAGCCTTGGGTGAGGCCTGCATTAATGCAAAAAAGATCTAGAAGCGTGGCCATTTGAGACAACATTCATTTTGTGATTCGATAAGTGTTGTAATCTAGGGAAGGTTACTGAATAGAATAATCAAAGTAAGGTTGTTAATGAACGATAATACTTTGGACAAGAACAACACATATGAGATTCGCCAGTGGCACATAGAAGAAGTAGTCAACTGTTAGAAGTGAGTTAAGTGAATTCCACAATGAATCTCTAACTGCAGGATATCTACCAACCGCCTCACGCGGTCAGATGTGGCACAAGGACAAATTTAATGTGGGGTATCCGATCCTGTAGGTTTGGTCAAAAATACCCTGTAAACCCCGTATAAAATGGGGCCAAGTAGCTGTTTCCAGAGACGAGACTCTGCCCTTCGACATAGCCTCGTCTGGGGATCCTCTCTGCCCAGAGGTAGAGAGTTTGACCAGCACAGCAGGAGACGAATCTTCTACTGTATTTATGTGAATGGAGACATACCCATTACCGTCCGTAGGTATGCTACAACAATAAGAACGACTGAAACAGTTAAAAATTCACCCAATAATACATAACTTTTCAACTTGCTAAGAAGGCCAGTTATCCAAATCCTGTAAAATGTCTTTAAGATATCCAGACCAACAGCCCGAACTTCACAATTCTTATCAAAAACTTGATAGACTCTTTCAACAATAATTATTAATACATCAGCAGTTGCTTATCTGAAAAAAGACCCTGCGATGTGAGATGCTTGACCAATTCAGAGTTAATTAGGGCATTTAGTACTTCGCCAAATAGAGGTAGAATGGTAATAGTCTGATAGTGAGAAGGATCAGATAGTTCACGTGAGCTCTTAAAGACTGGAACTACAGAAGATTTCCAACAAGCAGGAAAGGAAGAACGGCAAGGCATTTATTGTAGGATTTAGAAAGAACAGATTAGTGTCACAGACAACTTTCCTGTCAGCCAGTGTCATTTGAGAACATTACTGACATAGTTCCTGTCCTCATGCAGCTCTAATAGTATCAAGAAAAGAACAAACCTTTCTATAGAACTATTATTGAATTGAGAAATGTATTGAATCGGACACCACCACAATCATTAACTTTGATGAACTACAGCTGGTTCAAGTAAGATAATATATTATAAAAACTATTTCACTTGTTGGCTATTGTGGCATGTTGGGGCTTCTTTCCTTTGCTCAATTTAGCAGAAATAATCAGTAGGGTACAACAGGAAGTCCCTGAGGTTACAAAAGCCTTGAGTGAGCACTAGATCATCGCTGACTGACACGTTGTCATGGTAACGTCTGTTGAGGCTGATCGGGTTTGCTGACTGGTCCTGACTATTCTGTTTAGGATTTCCACTGACTGTTCTGTTTCAGATCTGTCCGCTGACTGCCTTGTTTCAGATCTGGTCGCTGATTTATGGCTTATGGCAAGTCGGTGATTGGCTCAAAAAAAGCTATCTGATTTTTGGTGGGAACATACTTCATGACCCAAGCCATAACTCAACCACTAGGACGTCATAGAGAGCACATCATGTGACTTGTTGTATCCAATCAGGTTCCAGAAACATATTATTTAATTTTGGAGACGTGTTTGTAAAGAAGTTTTTTCGTATCTACTGAGTTTAGTACAATTAATTTGTAGGCGTTTTTTACGTGTTTTGTGTTTCACTTAGTGGTCTTAAAATATAGGAGTTTATATCCTATAATATATTTAAAGATTCACATGTGAAAACCTTTTAATGATAGTAAGGACTGAACAAAATATGCCATCATTTTTGGGTAAAATATAGTATATTTATATTTCAAGACTCACATGTGAAAACCTTTCTAATAATAGTAAGCACTGAACAAAATATGCCATCATTTTTGGACGGCCTGGGTAAACTAGTATATTTATATATTTAAAGACTCACATGTGAAAACCTTTTAATGATAGTAAGGACTGAACAAAATATGCCATCATTTTTGGATGGCCTGGGTAAACTAGTATATTTATATATTTAAAAACTCACATGTGAAAACTTTCTAATAATAGTAAGGACATAACAAAATATGCCACCATTTTGGACGGCATGGGTAAACTAGTATATTTATATATTTAAAGACTCACATGTGAAAACCTTCTAATAGTAAGGACTGAACAACATATGCCATTATTATGGACGGCCTGGGTAAACTAGTATATTTATATATTTCAAGACTCACATGTGAAAACCTTCTAATAATAGTAAGCACTGAACAAAATATGCCACCATTTTGGACGGCATGGGTAAACTAGTATATTGATATATTTAAAGACTCACATGTGAAAACCTCCTCGTAAGGATTAAACAAAATATGTCATTGTAATGACCTTAAACACAATAGCTGTAGCAGCTCTAAAATAAAAATAATCAGCACCAACTCTCGATTGTAAAACATGTGAACCTAAAGAAACTCTCTCTCTTCTTGGTTTTTCCTCTTTCGGACTGGTGTCATGAACTTTCCATGCTGAAGCAAAGTGGGCTGTGAACACTATTCACAAACACAGTACAGTAAGTTTCCACTATACATATTCATGAACATTTCGTTGTGAATACAATTTTCGTCTAACTTAAGATTTTGTTTTAAACTTTCCTTTTGTTAATTAGTCTAATAAATGTTATTTTGCATTGCAATTCAATTGTTCTGTTATTTTGTGCATATACTCTTTTTCGCCACCATTACTACAAAATGTTTCCATAAGACACCTTACACATTAATTATTGAAGTAGCTAATCACTAAAACGTGTTGACCACGACAAAAAGCGTTTATTTTTACTTTCCAAAAAAATAGTGTATTACAACTTCACAGTAGTGAGGTTTCACAAGTTCTAATTTAAACGTTTTCTTTTTAAAAATAAATAAAATTGTTACGTTCTGTAAGTATTACTTACACTAACTACAGATATTTTCCTTCCTGTATTTCATTTTTGAAATCTTTTTCATACAGGATTTTCTCGTAATAATTTTTGAAAAAATTTTTAAAAAAATCTTTCATGAAACAGGACTTTGAATTAACAACATTGATATGATAAAATATTTTATAAACTTTAACAGCAACCCACTATAAAAGTTAATATATATTTTTCTCTTTCACAAAACTTCTTAGAAAATCGTGAAATAACGCTGCCACTGACCGAACTAGCTATCCCATCTTATTTTCGCCATCTTTTCTTTTTCTTTCTGCTATATAGCAGAAAAAAAAAGGAAAGCGTTTGGTTGCAGAACAAAGAAGATACGACGGAGGTTTAAGAAATAAACAATTATATTAACGTAAAAATACAACAAATGGTAAATTGATGTAAAAATGTCTCTTGTTGAAAGAAAGAGATAAGTAGAATTATAAAAGTCGTCCGCAGTGGCGTACGGTAGGAGAGGGAGGATGGGTTGTGACTTACTGCGGCGAGGGCCTTTAACGAGTTGCTTTTGAAGGTAGCGTTCCGACGAGCGTTATGAATCTTGGCTGTTGTACCGTCTGACTGCCCAAGATGTCTCTTTATGGGTTTTTATGTACTTTTCTTAGGCTCAGATCGGCTCCAATTTTTATTTTGTTTCTTTAGGCGGGAGTGGGTACTATTGGGTGGATTTTGGGGATTGTATTTTTCTTTGAGTTTTGTAAGTAAAACTGAAGGTATGTGTGGAGCCAATGCGCAGTTGGCGGAATTTTTTAGTTCAGTCTTGGGTTTCGGAATGTTCACATCCGGCCAGTGGTGGAAATTTGTGTAACATGAATCAGAAGAAGATCTGGTTTTAGGAAGATTATAACATTTCTTCCTTTCAACACCCTTACTAATCTAATTACTACTATTCAAACACACAGAGCGAGCCTACTAAATTTCTGAACCCGTTATGTATTCCACAGAAGAAACTTTAACTGAAAGAAAAAGGAAAAAAAATTCTTTCACTTTACGTCAGGAATTAGAATTAGAGATTATTGAAAAAACTGGACGAATCTCCTAATTCGTTGAATTTGTAAATCAACTAACAAGTATTGCAGAATCTGAACGAAACACTAAAACTTACTCTTGAAGATGATCCACTGAATATTCTCACTTCGGATGACTTAAAAGTGTGGATAAATTTTTTGATAAAGATTTTGAAGACACTAATAAATAACAAAAAAAAATCAACGATAGAATTGCTTCAAAAAGATTTGGATTGTCAAGGAATAGAGGAAGAATCAAATTCTTCAAATAATGGTGAAAATAGGAAGCATGATGCATAGATCGCCAGTGAGCAAACACAGGGGATCCCATTATTGAATTAAGTGGATCACGTAACCATAGAGGAAATTAGGAATTAACTTGGCGTCTAAGTGATCATCATTTCTATTCTATCCTCTATTACTATTCGGATCGCTATTTCTACTCTGTCCTTTATTACTATGTGGACCGCTATTCTCTACTCTATTCACTATACTATTTCTCTATACGAGCAAATACTATTAGTGCGAGTGATATTTGAAGGCGTCTGACACCAGCATTGTTCAATGGCATTACTATAGTTGTATCTGTGATTACAAAGTCTCTACTACAACGAGCATTACGAAAGTGACAACCAGTATTCGTTGAAATCACAAAAATCTTATATAGTGTTTTTCTAGATTTAGCATGAAAAAAAATTCACCTAATTGTCAAAAAATCGACCCAGAATTATGTCAAAATCCGCGAACAATTTTCATTCTTTAATATTTAATTGTGCTTAATTTAATTTTTAACGTGTATAAATGTAAGTAGAAAAAAGCAAATGTTGATAAGGTAACAAAGGTGGAATAGCACTGCCCAGAACCCTCAATTAGTCTTCCCCCACCAGGTCAGGGAACTTGGATGTAGTAAGCACCAACCCTGCCTTTGGCGATGATTCATGAGGATCGAAAACTTGGAGCTAATACAAATTTTAACTTTTTTTCAATATCTACAACAACCACATTCGGAAAAGTCATTATCACATTAGAAAAAAAAAATCAATAAATTTAATAGGCATAAAATGTTGTTTTTTTTTTTAATAAGACATGTTTACTTGAACAACTACTGACAAAATATCTTTTATGTGCTTAGGGACGTTGGCTCCCCACAATTTCCTGTTCTTTATAGTTCTTAATAAATTTTGTCTTTTTGTTATCTCTTCTAAATTCTGTTCTGCCATCTATTTACTCAAGCTCGATATGTAGGTTATGCATTGTTCTCTCCTGTCCATCTTGCCTTCAATCCGTCCTGTGAGTATCAAATTTTTCAAGTTCTGTTTCCTCATTATCTGCCCTAGAAATATCAACTATCTCTTCCTAATATTAAGTATAAGTGTAGCTTTTGTTTCCATTTTATCTAAAACTTCGTCGTTGCTCAGATGTTTGGCCTATGGTATTCTCAGCATCCTTCTGCAGAACTATGTTTCTGTTGGTTCAAGTTTATTCTTCATCAATGAGGAGACTGTACAGCATTCAGTGACGACGGCTGACATGACATAAAAAACTACAAAGTCGTATAAAGGTCAAGGGAGAAAACTCTGCATATATTTTTGAAGATTTGAGTCCCTTACGTAAAATAATTGGAAACTGCTGGAATAGCCTGCACCATTGATTCCTAACCGTGTTTAAGTTACGGGCCCCTATGAGAACTAACCCTTCATAGACACACAGACAGACAAGCAGATACTCACAGTCTGATTGGCTTTTCACAACACTTGTACATGCATTTCTCTATATTGCACCCTCATGCACATAATTACACGCACATCACTTTTCACTTTCAGCAAGCCACGATTGAAAGAAATTGTGCTCAATCAATTCTCACCAGTATATGAGAAGATAATCATGCCGAGATAAACCATGGAAAATGAGATTAATCACTTGCCCTTATAGTGTGATAAAAGATGTCGGCCGTGCAGAGAATGATGACACACGTCGAAATGATAAACATGGATCCCACAGCAAATCAAGAGACGCCTAGCGGTCGACACTGAAAGTAGTGTCTGGGTGCATTTTTTTCTTCAAGCAGTGGCAAGATGCATTTTCTTCTCTTTCTTTTAATTGGAAAACAGTTGATTGGGACAAGGGCTGTGTAGCGAATATAAATGTTAATTTTTATCTGATCATCACGGAGACCCTGAAATCCATACAGGAACCCGGGATGGCGGGGGTCATGAACTTCAGGTAAAGAAGAGCTGGTTTACACTAAGAAACTGCACACAAGAAAAATGTGGTGAATCTACTGAGAAAAAAATATAATGCTTTTTCATTTACGTTCTTCTGACTTCTGTCTAGCACTTCTGTAATTTTTTATTATGTTTTGGCAATTATTTGGTTGCTATAGAGAGATACTACCAGAGTCAGTCAACATACATTTGGTAGCACAATAGTTCTTTATAAAATGAAACTGTAGTGATATAAAAATAAAAATTTCACAATTTAAAAAAAAATAGATAAGTACAGAACCATTTTGGTTTGTCATAAAGAAATAAAAAGAAAGAAAAAGAAATTATAAAGATATTATTATTATGAATAATAATAATAATAATAAAAAAATTTTACAGGGAAATTGGCAAAACACCTATACATGTCAGAAGGCCACCATCGATTGATAATGTACAGACATTTTGGGAAAATATTTGGAGCAGCCCAAAGGAATATAACCCAAATGTAGAATGGATCCGACATGAAAAAGAACGAATGCTGGATACACCTCTGCAAGAATGAGAAAATATATCCACAGATGATGTTCGGCAAGCTCTAACGAAATCCCAAAAATGGAAATCCCCCGGAAATGACAAGGTGCCCAATTTCTGGCTTCATCATCTCTCATCTATCCATAAAATCCTTTCAAAAACATTATCAACACTTGTAAATAATCCCAATAAAAACCCGGAATGGATTACTGATGGTATTACATACCTCATGCCAAAAACAAATGAAACAGACGACCCGAAAAATTATAGACCGATAACATGTCTCTCCACAACGTATAAGTTGATCACGTCTGTACTGACGAACCGTACTTATTCCTTTTTCGAAACAAACAGCATTCTTCCGCTGGAACAGAAGGGATGCAAGAGATGTTCATATGGCTGCAAAGATCAACTTCTGATAAATAAAATGATCCTGGAAAATTGCAGGAGACGACATAGAAATCTTAGCGCAGCGTGGATTGATTATCGTAAAGCCTTTGATAGTGTTCCACTTTCTTGAATCCTTAAAACTTTGGAAATGTACAAAGTCTCCCCTGTGGTATTAAATTTCCTTAAGCACAGCATGCGAATGGGGAACACCAACCTATACCTTAGTCACACCGGGGACACTGCCATATCCAACCGTCTAAATATCCGATGTGGAATCTTTCAAGGAGACTGTTACCCCTTCTGCTTTGTTTGTCCTTAATCCCCCTTACGCATGAACTGAACAAGAGTAGCTATGGTTACAAAATAAATAAGAAAATATTCAATCACCTACTCTACATGGATGATCTCAAACTCTTTACCAAAGACGACAATGAGTTGAAGGGCCTCCTCAATATTGTAAAATACTTCAGTGACGACATAGGTATGGACTTCGGATTAGATAAATGTGCAAAAGTAACATTCAAGAAAGGTAGAATTACAGAAACACCCTTAATAGATTTAGATTTTGTAACAAAGATTAGGGAATTGGGGCATGATGAAGCCTATAAGTACCTAGGAATTAGCGATGGAAATGGCATACAACCCCCCCCCTTAAATGAAGGAAAAGGTAAGAAAAGAGTACTACAGGCGTGTACGTCTGGTACTAAATACCGAGCTAAACTCAAAAAACAGAATATCAGCCATAAACACATTGGCTGTCCCTGTGGTGCAATACAGCTTTAATGTCCTTAACTGGACCATAGCTGAAATTAAGCGAATGGACGCCAAAACGAGAAAGCTTCACATTTGCTACCGCATGCATCATCCCAAAGCTGATGTTGATCGTCTGTATGTGCCCAGATCCGAAGGAGGCAGAGGATTAGTTCAACTAGAACTGTCCTACATAACTACAACAATTGGCCTCCAAAGATACTTGGAAACTACAGAAAACTGGTTGATGGTATGTGTCAAGGAACATGAAAGTAGTAAGTGTCTTTACTCCGTAATAAAGGAAGCCAACAAATTCAAAATGAAGTTTCAAATGGGCGCAGAAATACAAGTAAAGCACAGTACACCGGCTGAAGCTGCAAAATACTTAAAAAAAGAAAGCAAAGACAAATGCAACCAACCAGATACAGCAAGAAAGGCAAGATAAACCGCTTCGTGGCCAATATTCTGCCCGTACCAAACAAGCTAATATAGACAAAACCCGTACCCATCAGTGGCTACGTAGTGCAGGGTTGAAAGCTGAAACTGAAGGTTTTATCCTTGCTGCACAGGACCAATGCTTGTTAACTAGGAATTATCAAGCACATATACTAAAATATTGTGTTAGCCCAAAATGCAGATTCTATGATAAATATCCAGAAACGATTGATCATCTTGTATCAGGTTGCACGATATTGGCACCAACTGAATATAAAACCTGGCATGATAGAGTGGGCCAATATCTGCACTGGAAAATTTGCAACTCCTACGGGAAGGAAACTGAAAGAAACTGGTATAAACACCACCCAGACCCGGTTACGGAGATAGGACCTGTTACAATTCTATGGGACTACACAATACCCACTGACAGAACAATGAAAGCCAACCGCCCAGACTTTGTTATTAAAGACCACAAACAAAAAAAAAGTGCCTCCTTATTGATATGGCAGTCCCTGCAGACTGCAATGTATCTTTGAAGATATTCAAAAAGCTGTCAAAATGCAAGGACCTTGAAATAGAAATCTCAAAAATGTGGCACATGGGAACATCAACAATCCCTGTTGTAGTTGGAGACTAATTGAAGGGATTCCTGGAAGTCCATGCCTCTAAGAGATACAAAAAAATTGTTCTGACAAGTACAGCCTACACTTTACGAAGGGCTTTATCTATGTAATTTTTTTTTGTCAGTGTAAAGTGTCATGATGCCATTGCTAACCTTAGGTCCCTGGGCGGAAAGGAATGTGTAAACACCAGAAATCAAAGGAAATAAAAAATAATAATAATAATGAAAATTACAAACAATATAAAACAATAACATAAAAACGTTGTATAAAATAAATTAAATTCAAATTAAAAATAATAAAAAATACTCCCAGCATGTAAGAAAAACTGTTCCTGCCGAAAATACGGACATCCCGCCAAAAGACGTTAAATTCAACTTCTTCATCACGAACCTTGGTACGAGCAACACGTGTCCAACTATTCTCTGTGATATGGCTTACGACAGGGTAAATTTCTTCCTTTTACCATACGTACCATAAAACAATTGTACACTAAAAAATACACACACCAATACACGCAAAAGTATAAGTAAATTATATGAAATTAACATACAATTTACCATGCTTTTCTTGTTATTTGTGTACGTTTTATTTTTTGTCAACACGAAGCTAATTTCTGCTGTTATGATGTAAGTGAATCCCCCACAAAATAAATAAAAGAGACCAAAAGGTCATCATTCCTAAAATATTGGTGAAAAAAAAAGAGATTGTTAAATTCGTCACAGCTGTGAACCAATCAGAAAGCAAGATACAATTCTGAAATGAATTCCTTTGTCTCGGAAAAGTTTATAAACACAGAGAGACGACCACGCAAAGGGGCCAGAGTCTATGAAATATTTTTTGTTTATTCTCCCTTTCCCTACATTATCTTTTTCTTCTTTTATGTTCCGTGTCCCTTCAGGACGTATGCAGTCATGGCTCTCCACATTTCCTGTCCATTGTAGCTCTTAACAAGTTTTGTTATTTCTCACAAACCCTGTTCTGTCATCTATTTTCTCAAGCCCATCAAGTATGTCACACGTTGCTTTCCTTTGTCCCCTTTTCGTTTGAGAAATTAATTCAAGAAAAACACGCTGAAAACAGATCGATATCTTATTTTTAATAATTTGAGTGAATGCGTTTCTTTTAAAAAATGTGAATATTAAAAAAAAAAAAAATTCATTATTTATGTTAAGGAGTCCACCCCTTTTTATACAAGTGGACTCGCCCAGTGTGTACTTGTACTGCTGTCGGTGAATACCCGGAAGTGAGAGAGTGAGAATGTGAGGTAACCGCTTTGTAGGAGTCACAGTTGCGAGCACGTAGACTCAGAAGGAAGTCATACTTCGATACTGAATTTCCCAGACTGTATATATATATATATATATATATATATATATATATATATATATATATATATATTATTATTATTATTATTGCTACTAACCGCATTTCTGGATCTACTAACCGTATTACCAATTGTATTATTACGTCAATACATTTATTTGTTATATTTCATTCCTGCGTTTGTCATTCATTTGAGACCGGATTTCATCCCGGAATCCACAAAAATTTATATCATTGATTGGTAATAAGAAGGAATTTTTATATTTCGAATTTGTTTAGTCTGAGACTAAATAAAAATATCGCTACTTATTTCGTGGCTTCGAGGAGAAAGCGAGAAGTTGAGCTGAAGAAGTTTTTCACCCCGTGAAGTTGGCATATGTTGCTGACATCAATTCAAGTTTTTAAACCCACCTGTAGATGTCTGAATTTTCACAAAGAACAAGGAAGTTGCATGTTTTTGAAATAATACTGAACATATCTTGCATCGAAACAAGTAATACAGATAACCTGGTTACCACCGAACGGGAAGAGGAGCAACCAGAGTTAAGACAACATCACCAGTAAATTAGGCCAATCTCCACAGGGACGCTGAATATTGCGAAGTGAATTACCTTCCCTTCAGTAAAAAAAAGTTTGAACACTTTTTATTCTTCAGGTCTCCGGAGGAAAAATTGAAAATTGTCTATTTCTTTATTTCGGAAAGAACTCTTACGAACATTATTCATTTTCTTTATGGACATTAAAACTGTGAACTCTAAAGGAATAATAATAATAATAATAATAATAATACGCATGTAAATATCTCATGGCTTGTGTAGAAAAAACCGTTGCGTAATTATAGTGACTACTAGCAGTAGAGCCCGGCGTTGCCCGGGGATGTAACAGTAAGAGATAGATCAAGTATCGACCATCATAAAGACTGAAAAATAAAATTGACAAAGATTATTGTTTAAGGTTGACGGACACGCATGTCTTAATTAGTTTTTTTTTTATTTTGTTTTGTTTTTTTTGTCTTTTTTTTACGAATTGGTCAAACCCAAACTCAAACAAAAACATTGTTCTCAATCGTTATGGATCTACCGATTGAATAGAATTTTATTATAAACAATTGTCTTGTAAATGGAATTTTTAAAGCATTCTGAATTTAAAAATAAAGAAAAAAGTGTGCAAGACAATAAGAAACACTACCTGCCAAAAAAAAGTGAAGTTTTGTTGAAATCGGTTGAAAAATGTAGGAAATCCGATCCCATATATAAACGAACACACACACACACACAAACAAACAAACAAACAACCTGGGTTTTATAAGTATAACTCTATATGAGTTGACCCCCTTTCATTCTCGCGATTAATCGTGTTTTCAAATTGATTTTGTGCAAAAACAATTGTGTTTTTCCAATTTTGGGCGCTGTCAGAACCACCGCAAGGTAATTTTACGTAGTCCTGTGAAGTTTTGTTTAAATCGGTTCAAAAAATGTAGGAAATCCGATCCAATATATAAACGTACAGACACACACACACACACACACACACACACGCACGCACACACACACACACAACCTGGGTTTTATAATAAGTATGATTTTTTTTTTAATTTTCTGTCATGCAAATACCTTTTATATTTGTTCCTTTTAAATTGCTTATGGACTTGTAGTGAACAAAACAAGATCTACATTTAAAATTCAAATGCTAAGCACTGACTCATTGATTTTGTTAGAAATTAAAAAGACTCGAATTTACAGACACACACGCATAAGCGAATCCAAAACAAAACTCGTAAAATTTCACGCCTTGATGCGAAATATTTTTCGGCCAATAGAAAACTATGAAACATTTAAAAGCAAAATTCAAAATAATCTTCAATTCTCAGAAAGAAATTCTTTTACGGACCTTTTCGCGAGCCGACGCAAAAATGTGTTCATCGTCCAATGAAAAGGCCCGAATCATATCCGGGAGTGAATTCCCAAATGACCTTTTCAAACCCCACAAACAAAATAAAAGACAGGCAAGTTCGCCTGTCACCAGAGAGAAGGAGACGAGCGTATTAACATGTCCCTTGACAAACGTCAAGCAATCGTTATTATTCTCTCTACCTTTCTCCCTCGCCTCTTTTATATTTGATAAATGAACGGAACATTTTAAGACTGAGCGATTACTTCAAAGGCATTCCTACCCTACGATAACGCTCATACATACATACATACATACATACATACGTTCCTGCCTACGTACACATAAACTCATTCTTGCAAGAACTACTACGAACATTTTGACGACCTTGTATCAACCAACATACATCAATTTTATTTGTAAAGACCTAAATTGATTTATATGTATATAAATTTGTTGTTTCACCTTACAATTTGATTTTCTTGTTTTATACCGCTCTTATGGTGGGCTATCTAACTAAGAAGGCCAAATCAAACTAATCTGTTTCCACACTCATACACTTCACTATAACTGATAACCCTCTATAGACTCCATCATCCTTTATTTTTCATAAATTTTTGGAATTGTGAATATTTGTTCTTTTTTGTCATCATTCTTTTGTTTTTTCGTATAGTAACGAAATTCTTATTTAACATTGTTTTCCTCGAAACGTAAATCAAATGGAAACGCGTCGATTTAAAACATTTACTATCCGTCCTGTGAGTGTCAGATGTTCCATGACCTCCTTCTTCATTATGTGTCCCAGAAATTTAAACTGCCTCCTCCTGATGTTAAGTATAAGTTTCCATTCTCTCCAAAACTTCGATCTTGATCACTGAAAAAACAGCATAGCATGAAGAAAAAAGGCCCCAAACTTAATAAGAACAAAGTTTTATAGTCAAAATGTTTATGTTATTATTAAGAGGAAAGCCCAAAGTATTTTTTTAATCCTTTCTGGCACGTTCTAAATTTTGGTTAAAAAATCTTGTTTTTCTTTTACGTCAATCTCTGAGATTGACGTAATATTTACATTTAGTGTTTTTTGCGCTTTTTTCCGATGAAAAATACATTTATTAGAAAATTTTGTAAAAATCAAATAATCGTCGGATTTTAATGAAAGTATCAGGACTTATTCACAGATGAATGAAATTAGTTTTGATTTTTTTTTTTCTTTATAAAATCTTGGTAATTTTTTTCACATTTTTTTAAAATTTAATTTCTCGAAATTTCCTGAAATTATGTAAGTCGGGGATGCCTTACATAATTTCATGAAATTTCGAGAAATTAAATTTCAAAAAAAAATTTATTAGTTAAAAGTAGGACATCTTGGAAAATGTAAATCATTTTTTTTTTTTTTCCGAAAGCCTGCTCCGAATGGTAAACTAAAAAAATGTAATAAAACTATGACATTATTTAATTACAAAAAGCTTTTAATTGCTTTTATAAATAAGATTTATTAAGAACACTAATGTCTTAAGAAAAAAATTTCGATGAATAATGAATTTTTACAAGAATCGTTTTCATTTTTAAAATTTTAATTATAATAATTTAAAAAGCGTTTAAAATTCTGCATTTCTTCTTTTGTTTTAGGTGATATTGTAATTAAGTGGAAACTATATTTGAAAAGCTTAATTAATATAAGTCGATTTGCAGAAAGATTTTTTAAAATAAATTTGATTTTCTTAGTTTAAAATTTTCCATTTATCTATGTATGGTAGTCTATAAATGACATTATTAAAAGGTCACGTGTTGTAAGAGTTGTCTTACTTTACTGAGAAATTCGCTTATGTCAATTCTGGTCATCCATACTTATCTGTCAACACCTTAGCCCGTCAATTTCATTAATCAACACCTCAGAAAAAAAACAGGACCCGTGATTCAGAAATATTTGTATACTACGTTTTTTATGCTATAAGTAAGTAATATTTGATTCAAAACAGATCAATTTGACTTTAAATTTTCTAATCTTCCTCAAATAATGTGTCACAAATATATATTTTATTTTTGGAAGATTTTTGAAAGCAATAATTAAATTTTGTTTACAAATGCTTTAAAATGACTACTTGTAATGGATTTTTTGAAAGCGAAGAAATAATTAACATTCCAATCTATATAATTCCTGTTTGAAATACACCAGCGTATTTTGCATACTCATTTTTCATTTTGAAAATTTCATTTTAAACCTTAGGTATTGAAAATTTATAGCGAATTCATGGATGTACCAACTTAGAATCCTTCATTATCAGGAAACCAAAAAAATCTCACAGAGAATCGAAAGGATTATTACTATCAACGAGATACTAGCAAAACTACATACACAATTACAAGCACTCGTTTCTCTCTCTCTCTCTCTCTCTCTCTCTCTCTCTCTCTCTCTCTCTCTCTCTCACCCACTCACTCTCTCATGTTAAAGAACTTTAGACGATATTCAACAAGTTCAAAAATTCATATCATTCAACAGGATATGAACTTATGAACTCTTTGATATGAACTTATGAACTCATTCATATGAACTTATGGACTCTTTGCTATGAACTCATTCATATGAACTTATGGACTCGTTGATATGAACTTATGGACTCTTTGCTATGAACTCATTCATATGAACTTATGGACTCGTTGATATGAACTTATGGACTCTTTGCTATGAACTCATTCATATGAACTTATGAACTCATTCATATGAACTTATGGACTCTTTGATATGAACTTATGAACTCATTCATATAAACTTGTGGACTCTTTGATATGAACTTATGAACTCTTTGCTATGAACTCATTCATATAAACTTATGAACTCGTTCATATGAACTTATGAACTCTTCCCTGCTCGTCAGCCGTTACACCGAGAAGACATGTAAATGTTTCTTTCTTTCTCTGTGGGCTGTCTTTCGATTTTCCAGAGACGGAAAGTTAAAACGTTATGGGATCATCAGGAACTGAAATGTCAAGATGGCCTGTATCTTCCATGAATGACAAGCAAAGCGCTTCCAAGGCGATGATCAAACCAATAAACTCTGATCGAACGAAATAGATCTACATAAAAAGGGAAACAACTCAAACAAGACAAAACAAGATTTGTCTACCTTGAACTATTTATAACAAGAAAAGAAAAATAATGATCAAACAAAATCGACGATAAGATTATTCGAAACTAAAAACGTTTCTCTTATGACAGTTTTTCATATTTTCTTTCCTTTCTCCTATTCTTTTTTTATTGTTTTTTTTTTTTTTACAACTCGTGTGTGTTTTCTATACGTTATCTGGGCTTGTATTATAGCCACGGTTACCAACCCAAATATACCACAGTATTCGATTCCTTACACCAAAACAACGCGTTACTACATACCATTCTTACTACAGGCACCATAATGCCTCAAAGTCTCTACGAAGTCCTAACTATTTCCCGTATGTACGATTTGTCTGGAGTGGGAGAGTATAAAGATCTTTACTGTTAGTCCAAAATATTAATTAATTCACTCCAAAATAAAAAGAATTTATTTACTAAAATTCACACCAAAATTCGGAAATGTCTGATAAAAATAAAATTTGTTAGAAAATGCATTCATTATTTTTTACCTTACGTCTCCAAAGGAACTTACACAAATAAAAGTTTATCATACTGCCATGAGTATCGAACATAGACTTATTTCTCATTTTGGCGTTCCACTGAGTACTTTCGATTGTTTGCGTGTAAGCTGATGATTCTGGGTCAACAAATTCATACTGTAATTTACAGTCAGAGGATTATATTTGAGATCATCCTTCAAAGATGTATATCCTTGTGCAACAATTCGACATAATCGTAGTCCCAGGTAAAATACAGTCCCGTGAAGGGCGTCATTGATCGCAGAAAATTAGTCGCGAGCCACAAGAGTAAATTTTTAGAATTTGAAAATATTGGCGCCACAGTGGATGCGTTGAGGAATGGAAAAATACGCTATCCTGTTTTTAAAATTTACTAAACATAAGGGAATTATCCGATTTAAATTAAAATTTTCAGAACTTAATGTTCTTAAATTTCTGGAATTTTTCCCAGTTACTATGAACAAAACCCAAGACTCGAAATAACTGTTTAACAGCTTTTATTTGTGGTTGAGAGAGAGAGAATGCAAAATAGTGTTATTTTGCGAGAAAAACAGTTGGGTTTCCTAGTTAACAGATTTCTCCCCTTGAGTCGATGTTTCGTGGAGAGATATTTCTCCGCTTCTTCCCACAAGGAACGAGAGATCTGAGTGTCAAACGACCGGTAAGAGTCTTCTGCAGCACGGGTAGTTTCTCCTTTGCGTAAGTGTCAGGGGGGAAATTTCTCCTTTGTGTAAGTGTCAGAAGGGAGATTTCTCCGCTTGTTCACACGAGGAACGAGAACTCTGTAGGAAAGCTGCTATGACTGGTTCGTGTACTTCAGCAAGTGTTGTGGGTAGTTCTTCGGGTAGGTGTCTCGAGAGGAGATTTCTCCGCTTGTTCTTACGAGGAACGAGAAATCAGAAGTCAAGCTGCTATGACCTGCACGTGCCTTCTGCAGCAAGGGTTGTGGATAACCATTCCAGCTGGGACTTAAATATAGCGCCCGCTGAAAAAGAAGAATTCAAAAAAAGATGACCTTAAAGGTAGAGGCCGCTGCAAGGTAAAAGTGAAAAAAGAGACCGAATCGGGCTCTGTCAGCGCTTTCATGATTTCTGAGATATCCGGTTGTTCCCTGCCGATTACTACTATTGCTGCTAGTGCTGAATCGAGCAAAGGAAGGAAGCATTCACGTGCCATAATAGCCAACAAGTGATGTTTATGAGACCAGGGCCTACTTATTTATGACAATAAATCTACAAAAATAAGACGAGCTCCACACATAACTTCCGGTATATAAAAAAACGAAAAGAAAAGGAATACAGGAAAATCAAATCATTTTTGCCAATCAAAAAATTAACACAAAGAAACTTTTGATGTTAGACGAAACCAATGTCCGCGCCGGGTCTAGGATCTGAGTCAAAAGAATATACGCTCACAGCTCTGTGCTAAACGGGCGGAAGGAGCGGCAAGAGAAACCACGGGAGAAAAGATGCAACAACCGGAAATAAGCTATGCATGACATCTCGTCTTCTAATGATATTTCCTGGATTCTTAGGACCAAGAAAAACGCAATAGATTGATCATGACCTATTTCTAAGAAGACTACTACTACCAAGGTCCGATCCCGAAACTACTCACTACCGACCGAAACGGAATTTCCCCAAACTGCTACCAAAATCCGCCTTATAAGCGAACATTGTGTTAACCCGAATATCAAAGGACTCACTCCAATCTAAATCAAATAAATAAATATATATTATTTATTTTATACCCTTCAGTTCATTTTATTCCAAGCTTTCCGATAAAATTATTACCAAGAATATATTAACAACTCTTCACAACGTGAATTCAAAATTTACAAATGGTTAGTCAGTTATGTACCATACGTGATACACGCTTAGACGATCATGTACCTTTCGATACATGACTCACGAAGCAGATTTTTTCCCGCAGTAGGTTGCCATTTCTTTATGCGGTAGACCAGTTACCATCAAAGGCTACACAACCCGATCTGTACTGGGGAGGGAGAAGAAGAAGAGGATTCATTTCTTTCCCAAGGGTATTAACACGTAAGTGAATGTAATGGATTCGACTGGAATTCGAACTCGGCTCTCCGATTCCTCAATCCGAGCCTCTATCTATTACAAAGACTAATACCGTGTTTCGCTGCTTATAAAACGCTCCGGTGTATTAGATGCCTCCTCCTACACACAAAAATATTTTAAATGAAGAAATCGGGAAAAAAAAGTTATTTCTTTGTACTAAATAGACTTCCCCACTATCCCCAATTTCACCCACTGAAAAGCATATTTCAGTCTGAAAACATGACTAATCATGACAAATTCATCACAGACCGAGAAGTCAGAAGGACCTTTATAGTAACTATTTAGAATGTAATAGAAGTCTATATAGTGAGGATCTCGGAGCTCACACTGAATGCGTCGTTGTCAGTGACGATAAACAAAAATGGGCGTCTCAGCTATTGGCAGGCTACTGTATTTATGCAGCAATATCTGACACCGTTAAATACCGTAAGTAGGATGAATTAAGCAAGCGAAAAATACCGAGCTAATGTGCTAACGAAAGCGTACTATACAATAGTCTTATTCTTAAATCATAAACGATACTGCTTGGATACCTCGACATGATGCAATGGTCAGCAAACAATTAGAAGAATTAGCTAGAACAATTACGACTGAGTAGGTAGTTCGATTCTCACAGGGTGTCTCATACTTTCGGCCTTGTGCCACATCTAACCTACACTTAGAAAATCACCATAAAAGATGATGCTTTGTGACCAATAGTTTAGGAAGGAAGGAAGGGACGAAGATGTTACTTAAGAAATGAAAATACAATTGTTTTATGGATAAGTGTGTTCACGTCGGGAGGTTACCAGTGTGGATATAGTGTTGTAGATATTCTTGGTGATGTTTATCGGAAACAGGACATGAAACGAAGGAGCAAGATATATATATATATATATATATATATATATATATATATATATATATATATATATATATATATGAGTGAGTGCTTTGATATTCGGTGTCACAAAAATGTTCGTTTATAAAGCGGATATTGGTAGTAGCTTGGAGAAAGTCCAGACATAGTAGTTTTGAAGTCAGGCCGTGATAGGGGTAGTAGTAATATTAGAAATAGGTCAGTGTCAATCTACTATGTTTTTCTCTTTAGCAGATAATTTCTTAACTACTTCTTCACACGTCACGCATGGTGGGTTTCTCCGCGTTAGCGTCTTTTGTCTTCATTCTGCTTCTAGCTCAGAAGTGTCAGCTTATACCCTTTTGGCAAGGCGCCCAGACTCTGGCCTGAACCTTGGTTTCGGATAACATCAAAAGTTTCTTTGTGTCAATTTTGTTGATTGGCCAAAATTATTTTTATTTTCCGGCGTTCCTTTTTTTCATTTTTTTTTTTTTTTTTTTATAACGGAAGTTATGCGTGGAGCCTCCCTGATTTTTGTTAGTTTTCAGTCATAAATTCGTAAGCTCTGTTCCTGCAAACTTCCAGTATTTTTTGGTCGGGTTCAGTCGTTTCTTCTCCCTCCTCTTTTTATTTGAAGGTTGTCTTGTCGTTAGTAGAGAAGTATAGAAAGAGAAGTTCAGAGAAAGAAAGACAGAGATAAAGGTTTTAAAGGAAAGTGCAAATACTTTATTTTCATTTGAATTCTTTTTTATTTCTGTTTATATATTTTATTTTTAAATGTTATTTTTGTCGGGACTCAATACAGTTTCATCATCTGAGAGAAACAGAAGACAATTGAATAGATTATATCCGGGTTGAAAATTTTCTCTAAGATAAACATTGGTCTAAAATTGCTTATAGACCTTGTACAAAACATACACACACACATGTACTTACGCACATTCACTCATTCACCTACTTTGGACCAAAAAATTTCCACATTCATTTGTCACACAGATTATTACCTTTGTCACTTGTAACCCTTTGTTGTTCATACATTATTATTTGTTTGTATATATATATATATATATATATATATATATATATATATATATATATATATATATATATATATATATATATATCAGTTCTTGTTTCTTTACATTTCTTTATGGTGAATTCACATCCTGAGTCTGCCATGTTTGTTGTGGGCATTTTCAGGAGGCACACGTTTTTATCTCTCAACGCGTACACCGGCCCGAAACAATCTTAAATTGCTACTATCTGTCAATATCTCTGAGATGAGGTATTATGATTACTTGCATTATTTACATTATTCGGACTGTTATCTGCATCTTCATTGTCATATGCACAATGTTTCGGTCGTTGTACGTTCCGGCCTTCTTCAGGTGATTGGAATTTCGAACCGAACTCTTTATTTCGTCCACCAGGGTAGATTGTGCTCAAGGATACATGGCCCAGTGGATAAAGACGTTAATTAGATCCAGTGACTAGACCCAAAGAGTTGTGAGTTCAATACCAGGCCACAGCAGCTGTGAAGCAAAACTTTGAGAGTTGAGCTAAAGAGAAATAACTGTGACAGTCGGAAGAGGCATGGCACGTGGAACATCTAGTAATAAGTTCCAGTGTCAAAAACTAATCTAAAAAGACAATTTTTTTCTCTTGTTTCAATGGACGAAATAAAGGATTCAGTTCGAAATTCCAATCACCTGAAGAAACGTTGTGAATATGGCAATGAAGATGAGCATAACAGTCCGAATAATGTAAATAATGTAAGTAATCTTAAATTGCTGGTTTGAGAATAAAATTAGCATTGAATTTTGTCAACACTGGTGGGAAAACAAGACTTTAGGATTGCAACCCAACAGGTTTTTGCTTTTTGACAAATTTCTTTGGTATGTCTTGTGAATTAGTTGCACTGTTATATAAACCACTCATTCACGACATCCTCATGGGAAAGATAGAAAAAAAACATTAGCCATTTTCGCTTCTAATCGTTATTCAATAGCGGAAGTTGTTTACCAGGAAAATTCTAAGATATTGTTAGGAATTAGAACAACTGGGGTTGGAAATAGTGGGGGTGTTTGGTCTATAAAACAGAAATGGAAGGAACAGGTGTGGCAATTTGAAGGACAGTTTACAAAGGTATTAAAAATAGAGCGACAAAGGATATTTTCTCAAACCCGCTGAAGGAGTGAGAACTTGCCGCAAGAATTTCCAACCTTCTCCTTATTTCCCGTAAACCTTGTACCGCCATCCATTTACTCAAGCTTCTTCTTCTATGTACCGTGTCCCTTCTAGACATTGGCGAATACGGCTCTCCACAATTCCCTGTCCTTTGTAGCTCTAAGTGAATGTTGTCCTTTTGTTATCTCTCCTAAAGCTTGTTCCGCCACCCATTTACGCACGCTTCTTCTTCTTCTTCTTCTTCTTCTTCTTCTTCTTCTTCTTCTTGTCGTATCCTTTCAGGAGACTGGCGAACATGGCTCTCCACAATTTCCAGTCCTACGTAGCTCTTAAAAATTTTGTTTTTTCGTTATCTCTCCTAAACCTTGTTCTACCATTCATTTACTCAAGCTTCTTCTTCTTCTATATGCAGTATTCCTTCAGGGGGTTGGCGATCATGGCTCTCCACAAATCCTTTTCCTTTGTAGCTTTTAATAAATTTTGTCTTTTTGTTATCTCCCCATAACCTTGTACCGCTATCCATTTAGTTAAGCTTCTTTTTTCTTGTTTTTCTTCTTTTATGTTACGTGTCCTTTCAGGAGGTTGAAGATCATAGCTCTCCACAATTTCCTGTCTTTTGTAGCTCTTATGAATATTGTCTTTTTGTTATCTCTCCTATTCAAGTACCTCCTTCTTCTTCGTACCATTTCCCTTCAGGACGTTGGCGGTCATGGCTCTCTACAACTTCCTGTCCATTGTAGCTCTTAATAAATGTTGCCTTTCTGTTATCTCTCCCAAACCTTGCTCCGCCATTCATTTACTCAAGCTCACTAAATAGGCTATGCATTGTTTTCCTGTCCCATTTGCCTTCAGTCTACGATGTGGGTATCAAAATTTCCAAGCCCTCTTTCCTCATTATGCGCCCCCAGAAATTTCAGTTACCTCTTTCTGATGTTGGGAACAAGTGTCCTTTTTGTTTCCATTTAGTCTAAAACTTCATCATTGTTCACATGTTCAATCCATGGTATTCTCAGCATCCTTCTAAAGAACCCAATTTCTTTTGCTTCAAGTTTTTTCTTCATCTGTGAAATTGTCCAGCATTTATTGGCATATAGTAGAACTGATATTATGTCAGTCAGTTATGTGCCATGCGTGATACGGCTTAGGCGATCATGTATCTTTCGATACATAACTGACGAGGAAGGTTTTTTCCCGCACTAAGTTGCCATTTCTTTTTGCGGTAGACCAGTTACCATCCAAGGCAACTGAACCTGGTCTGTCCTGCTATTTACCCATAGCTGGGGGGGGGAGAAGAAGAAGATTCATACCTTTCCCAAGGTTATTAGCACGTAAGTGAATCTAATGGATTCGACTGGAATTCGAACTCGGCTCTCCGATTCCTCATTACTCTACCGTTTCTTTGTTTCTAAATAAATTCTCCTGTTTCTTAATACTTTACTTAGCTTCTGGAAAGCATTTTTTGCTATCGCAATGCTCCTTCAGAATTCAGTCTCACATTTTCCGTCCGCTGTTAAAATACTTCCAAGATATTTAAATTTTTGTACTTGATTGCTTTTGTTGTCGCCAATTTTAAAAAAAAGTATTTGTAATTTGCATTACTGTTGCATGGACTGTTTAATTTGTTGACAACCATGCTTTCTGTCTTCATTCAATTAATAATTAGTCCTTTCTTCGTCCTTTCTTTTACTACATTCTCTAGGAGTAGAGAATTAATTTATACGCTAATTATTGGCGTCATGTTAATTTTTTTCTCTTTTTTTTTTTTTTTGCCTGTATGTGTCAAATATCGTGCTTATTTCTTCTTTTCATCATCGTCTTGTCTCCTTATACTCTTTCCGTAATTTCTTTTCCTTCTTTTTTTGTTCTTTCCTTATACTCTTTCTCTTTTCCTTCTTTTTTCCTCTTTCCTTATACTCTTTCCATATTTCTTTT
The DNA here is from genome assembly GCA_903632075.3 of Acanthosepion pharaonis. Taxonomy (NCBI): domain Eukaryota; kingdom Metazoa; phylum Mollusca; class Cephalopoda; order Sepiida; family Sepiidae; genus Acanthosepion; species Acanthosepion pharaonis. The sequence goes on along the minus strand of CAHIKZ030005157.1, from coordinate 909,290 downwards.
CCTTCTTTTTTTCTCTTTCCTTATTTCTTTTCCTTCTTTTTTTCCTCTTTCGTTATACTCTTTCTCTTTTCCTTCTTTTTTCCTCTTTCCTTATACTCTTTCCTTATTTCTTTTCCTTCTTTTTTTCTCTTTCCTTATTTCTTTTCCTTCTTTTTCTTTTCCTTATTTTTTCTCTTTCCTTATTTTTTTCCTTCTTTTTATACTCTTTCCTTTTCCTTCTTTTTTCTTTTCCTTCTTTTTCCTTTTTCTTTTGCTTCTTTTTCCTCTTTCCTTATTTCTTTTCCTCTTTTTTTTTACTCTTTCGTTATTTCTTTTCTTTTCCTTCTTTTTCCTCCTTCCTTATTTCTTTTTCCTTATTTTTTTCCTTTCGTTTTTCTCTTTCTTATTTCCTTTCTTTTTTCCTCTTTCCTTATACCCTTTCTTTATTTCTTTTCCTTCTTTTTTCCTCTTTCCTTATTTCTTTTCCTTCTTTTTTCCTCTTTCGTTATACTCTTTCTCTTTTCCTCTTTCCTTATACTCTTTCTTTTTTCTTTTCCTTTTTTTTTTCTCTTTCCTTATTTCTTTCCCTTTTTGTCCTCTTTCCTTATACTCTTTCTTTATTTCTTTTCCTTCTTTTTTCCTCTTTCCTTATACTCTTTCCCTATTTCTTTTCCTTCATTTTTCCTCTTTCCTTATACTTTCCTTATTTCTTTTCCTTCTTTTTTCCTCTTTCGTTATATTCTCTTTTCCTCTTTCCTTATACTCTTTCCCTATTTCTTTTTTCCTCTTTCGTTATACTCTTTCTCTTTTCCTCTTTCCTTATACTCTCTTTTTCTTTTTTCCTCATAGTCTTTCCCTATTTCTTTTCCTTCTTTTTTCCTCTTTCCTTGTACTCATTCCTATTTATTTTCCTTCTTTTTATCCTCTTTTTGCTCTGAGTCTTAAAGATAATCTAACAATATCATTTCTTGTATCACAGACAGAACATTTTAGTGTTTTGTGTTTTGCTATTCATTTTCTCGAATGTTCTGGTGTTTTAAGTAAGATTTTAGGAGGAAATGTCAGTATATTTTGTTTTGCAGTTATTTCTTGTTTAAATAAAAAATTTTTTATTAATTCTTAAACTGTAAAATAAAATGTTATGTGTACATAATTCATATACAAAATGATTCCTGTCGGTCAAATGTCTTTTGTGGATGATGCCTAAATACTGAATGCTGATAACATCTTGTAATAAATTCCAATGCCAAAAACCAATCTTAAAGACAATTTTTTACTCTTGTTGTGTACATTCTTCACATCAAAAATAATAAACAAATAAGAAGCATTATTAACATTTGACATCTTTGTTTTTATTATCACAATATTTTGGGTTGTCTTGCCTTTCGGCCTTCATCGGGTTAAGTAAACTGAACCGTTTATTTAATCTACGGAGATCGTTAATGGAAGAAGTGCAATCTATGTTTAGGGATATTACAAAAATTATTTATTATTTTCAATGACTGATTTTTTTTTTTTTTTTTTTGAAAATTATTTCTTTGGGGGAGTGAATGGGAGAAGAAATAGCCTCCTTTATTTTATTCCGAATATTAAAAAGATGCATAGATTGTGGAGGTTGTGTTAATGATTAAATCATATTGATCAAAAATTGTTGAGCAAATTAGGCTGCGTGATGAAATTAACAATTTCCTCTCAAATTAAATTTTAGTATTGTTATAGACAAGCGTATGGTTGAAAGAAAGAAATACGACAACAGTAGAAATAGATTTACGTGGTTTATTTCAACAGGAACGTAAGGGTTTAGGACAGCTACCTTGGTGTGGTAAAGTTCATAAGCCGGCTTTCGGATCTAGGTCGATCCCTCATGGTAGTTCACACATGTTGACGGTGGTTGACGCTCTCCTGCTGACAGCTGCTAAACGTGACCGGTCTCCTTTTAAACGTGACCGGTCTCCTTTGCCCTTCGGCCAAACTGTTGACTGCCGCTGAACTTCCCTGTGACCCCTTTTATAGCGTTTTTTATGGCTTAACAGGCTCGAGAAACGAAGTGAGTATAATTAGGAGGGAAGCATTTTCATTGGACAAAAAATAGAGCACTTTAATTATTATTTTATTTTTCGACCGGAACACGTGTGTCGGAAACATTTGTAAAGAAAGTTAATGGTCATTTTGTGACGGGGCTTTGTCCCGTTCACATCCGGTTCTCGCTCTTGAGTATTTGCCTGTAAATCAGCCGAGATATGTTATTTTATTTTATAACAGTATTCAACAAACATAGAATAATGACAACATGAGAAACAACAGTTTTTGCACAACAATGAATAAAATATTTATATAAACAAGAGATACAAAAACAACTGGAGTAAAAAGGTGGTTTTAAAAAGTTCAAACGTCCTTTTATGTTTAGATGAAAAGTAATCAAAGTTCTGGTTTGATGAGATTATAATTTGTTAAATGGTCTTTACAATAATGAGAAAGTGTGTTTTGGTATTATAGTAATTTATGAAAAAAATAAGCAGTTCAAGTTTGTATTTGAAATAGAGAAATATTGTTTACAACTTACTTTACAGGTTTACGCAATTGTCGCTCTTTGATTTGTTTTCACTTGTTCGAAGAGAATATTCTAGTTAGGGTAAGTGGTTCTGTTATGGTCCGGTCCCTTGTACCACGGTGATAGTCCAAGGTAGAACTAATAAAGAAGAACTCGAACACAGGTATGGAATAACACAGATATATTACAAACAGGAATATATACAGAGAAGTAGAAGTGTTAGTATGAACAATCAGGTTTAGTAACGAGAACAATGTAGTCTCGACCAGTATCGCTATTCCAATGCCTTGCAGTAATTGTCTGAATGCGACTCTGTTTCGGACAGCCTCTGACTCGACTCTGGACTCGACTTGAACTACTCACTCGACTTGAACTACTCACTCCCCTTGCCTACTTCTGAGGCGCAGTATTAAGTATGGAATAGTCCATTATTATTATTATGGGTAAGATCCCATAACAGGTTCTTAACAAGCTGTGTTTATGTTAATTACAATAATTAACGTTGAGCTTGAAAGCGTATGAAAAAGATCCGTGTATTAAATTGAATGTGGTAAACTTGAGTTGATTGTTCGTCATGAAATATTGCTGTGTGAACGAGTGTTCTCTCAGGCTGGAATCATGTTAAGGAACTTTAACGTAAAACCGGAAGTGTGTGACTAGTTCAAAGGATTCCGATCGGCGCTCTGTCGAAGATGAAAGACGTTTCATATTTTATTGCTAACTTTGGTCACGTGGTAGGCTCACAGAAGCTTGATAGATTTCGGTGGAATTATCTTTTTGGTCAGGTCAAGAATTAGGTCTATGTTATTAAATATCAAGTGACCAATTAGAAGTTGAGATTTTCTGAAAATATACATTAAGCTGAATAAGCTCTGTGATCCACTTTTTGTACGAAAATTGATATTCGGGCATGATTTAAATATTAAATGACCAATCAGAAATTGAGGTTTTCTGAAAATATTTACTAAGCTGAATAAGATCTGTGATCCACTTTTTGTACAAAAATTGATGTTGATAAAAAATGGTGGTAGCGGGATGCTAAAAGTTTAACAGACAAGACTCGAGACTGCTGCGGGAAACTTCTACGATACGAACTTTTATTATACAGATATAAAAACGATATCACAAATTTTACAAAAAAGGCTTGCACAATTTTAATAAATACTAAAGTATACGTACTATATATTGCTATATAAAATATAATGTAGAACAGGTATATTGACTTTTGTATAAAAATACATATGCTGTTGATACACTGAATGATTTTAAAACCCTCAGTCAACACAGTTAGCAAAAGGTTGCCGACGTCTGGCGTAGAGAACAGGTCTTTAGCTGTTTGAGGTACCGCGGTCTTCTGGCAGGGAGAGTGCCGGTTTACAAGCGGTGAAACCAGTTCAATCATTTTTTCTGCTCTTTCAGCAACAGCTTTTATGGGGGCGCAAACCCCAATTGCACTGCTCTGATTGGCTAACCAATAATAATGCTTGACCAGCAATTTCACCTCTCACATTATACCCTATAAATGACACAAACCAGAAGGTTCATGGTGTCGTATTGTTTTAATATGAAAAATATTTTTCTTTCTTTATAAATATGAATTATATCGCTAGTCAACCTTTGACACTAGTCATGATGTCATACACAAATGAAACAATTTTTAATAACCCGCCTTACTTTCTTTTAACTTCTCCCAAAAGTAAGTATATAAGACAAACTCAGACTATTTAACATTCATTTATTTACACTACAATTATTACATTTAATTATTTTCTACGTATAACTAATGTAAAATGTTTATAATATCTCACCATGTTCTTATTGTCCAGTACGGTTCTTATTTCTGTTCGAAGCCACGTCGCCACTGTTGAGATGTTGTGAGTTTCCCGCGTGTCGGTGTATGAATCAAGACAAACACAGTTTTAGAGGAAAATACTGGTATATTTGTAAAAGCAATTAACAATAGAGTGATTAGTAGAACGAAGGTTGGTTAGTACGAAACAATATCCAAAGTCTATAGTCCAACGGTATGTAACGGGTAAGCTTATCTGGACTGCTGACGCTCTGTCTCTCGCTCTCTCGTCCTCTCTCTAGAGCTGACTTATATAAGAGGGACCAGTCCATTTCTAGTTAGAAGGTGGGTGCGCCCCAACACCCCCCGCCCTAAAATTTGTTTTTTTTTTTTTTTTTACGTTGTGAGAAAAAAAAATTAATATTTTTTTTCTTTTCGGGTCTATTATTAAATTTTGTGTCGCTTTACGTTTTCTTGCAGATCTGCGTTGTTTCTGCTCAGTCTGCGGTATTTGCAGGTCAAACGTATCAAACAATTCGTGTAATTCGTCTTCTTGTAGAATTACTTCAGATTCGTCGGTCTTTCTTTTCTTCAACTGGTTAATGTGCCGTTTGTGTGTAAATTTGTTTCCTTGTATAATGTATACCATATCCCCAATGCGCTTTTTTACGACCCCTGGTTCTCATGATGTTGCATTATTTTTATAATTTTTGAAAAAAAAAAAATTTTCACTTATGTTAAATTTTCGCCTTGGAACCATAGCGACTGTTGAGTGTACCTTATTTTCTGGTATCAATTTGTCAAAAACCGATCTGACCTTTCTTGCGAACATTAGTTCCGCAGGTGATAGGCTTGATGGGGCAGATTTATTCGGGGTAATTCGGTACACTTGCAGGAATAGCTGTAACGCTTTTCTATACGGGGAACCTGTTGCTTTCCTAAGAGCTCTTTTCAACGTATCGACGAACCTTTCGGCTAGTCCGTTGCTGCGTGGGTGATACAGAGGAATCCTCACGTGATCAATTTGGAAATTTTGGCAGAATTCTGTGAATTCTCTGCTTGTGAATTGGGTACCGTTGTCACTAACAACAGTATCTACCATCCCAAACCTTGCAAATAATTCATGTAATTTGTTTATTGTACTTTGAGATGTTGGCCTCTTCATTTGAAAAACTTCGGGCCATTTACTAAAGCTGTCGACTACGACTAAATAATGCCATCCGTCAATTGGACTCGCAAAATCAATGTGAATCCTTGACCATGGCCTGTCGGTTTTTGGCCATGGCTTCTGTAGAATTTGTGGTGATTTTGCTGCCAGGATGCAGCCTTTACATCTGCCGACCATAGACGCGATGTCGTTGTCCATACCTGGCCAGTAGACGTATGCTCTTCATCCTATTTATGCCCGGGTGACCAGCATGAAAGTCTTTCAGTATTCTTTTCTGGGGTGTATTAGGGATTACTACCCTTTCACTGTATAATAGCACATTATCGCAGAGAGAATGTCTCTTGAATTTTTCCATCTTTACTGGCTAGCTTATTTTTTATTTCTATTATATATTTGTCTTTTACTGCTTCTTTTTTGATGTACTTAAGCGATACTGGTAATTCTCGTATTGCGTTTGCTAAATTTTCTTCAACCTCGTCCTCTGCTCTGAGGGATGCGATTACCGTATCCTCTAAAGGTTCTGTTGCTTTTGGAATGAGTCTTGATAGCCCATCTGCGTGACCAATTTTGTGGGTGGACAAATATTGTATTCTAAAATTATAATTTAATAAAATTGTCCCCCACCTAAGCAATCTATTTGCGGTGTAAGTTGGCAGACCCTTTTTTTGAACCAAATATCGTTACCAGAGGCTTGTGGTCTGTCTGTAGCGTGAAATACCGTCCATGAATGAATCGATGGAATTTGTTACAGCGAAGATAATCGCCAATGCCTCTTTCTCAATTTGTGAATAATTTCGTTCAGCAGGTAGTAGCGATCTGCTTGCATGAGCGATCGGTCGAACTTTTCCATTCTTCCACTTGTGCAATATGCACGCACCTACGCCGTGTGTACTGGCATCGCTCGCCACGATGATATCTACCTTTGGATCAAAATGTACAAGAAATAAATCTGATGTTAATTTTTCTTTTATATCCTTGAATGCTTGCTCGCATTCTTTTGTCCATATCCAAGGTTTTTTTTTTTTTTAGTAGATCGTTAAGGGGAGCTCGTAGAATGTGGAGGTCTGGGATAAAGTCCTGGTAATATGACACCAAGCCTAAAAAACTTTGTAGGGATTTAATATCCTTTGGCTCAGACATATTTTTTATTGCTGAAGCTCGACTTTTATCTGGCTTTTTCCCTTCTTTATTCACTATATGTCCCAGATACTTGATCTCTTCCAGGAGAAAATCGCATTTGTTTTCTTTCACTCGAAATCCATAACTTATTAATCTTTCGAAAACTTTGCGTAAATGGTGTTTGTGTTCATCCACCGATTCACTTTTCACAAGTATATCGTCGAGATATGCTATCGTGTAGTCTAACCCGGATAACATCGTATCCATAATTTTCTGGAATATTGCGGGTGCTGTCTTCACCCCGAACGGTAAACGTTCGTATCTGAACAAGCCTTTATGCGTGTTAATGCATAGTAACTTTGAGCTTTCGTTATCCATGGGTACTTGCAAGTATGCCTCGCTAAGATCTATTTTCGAAAAGATTTTTCCGCCATTTAACTTTGCGAACACTTCTTCGGGACTTGATAGAGGTACTCTTCTATTGCGCCGTTTAACCCGGTTGAAAAATCGGCGCAGACGCGAATTTCGCCCGACTTTACGTAGACAGCCGGAGCTGCCCAGTCACTATATTCTGTTTTCGAGATCACACCAATTCTCGTTTTCTTTCGAGTTCTTGGTCAATTTTCTCTAATGCGGCAAAAGGGATGCTACGCTTTTTTTTAAAAATTGGTTGAATATTTTTCTTCAGCTGTATTTTTGCTGATGCTTCAGTGCAACGTCCAAGTCCTTCAGCGAAAACTTCGGGGAATGCCGTTTTCAATTCTGCTTGTAGACTTTTTATATTGTCTTTGCTTTCACTAATGTTGTTGCAAAAAGAACTAATGGGCACGTCCCATAGGTTAAACTTAGTGATTGCGTCAGTCCCAAACAGGTTGTTTGTGTTTTTCATTACAAAAATTTTCATTTTTATCGACTTATTGTTGAAGGTTATATTTCCCCTTCAAATTTTATCTTTTTTCCAGTTACCGTCCTGGCTATTTTGTTGGACTTTAGCAACGTTGGTTTTCCTAGATTTTTCCATGTTTGTGTGTTAATGATGGAAATGTCAGATCCTGAATCTAGTTGCATTTTTACCTTGTTGTACATTTTTACATGAAGGTATTTTCGAATATTCAGGTCTTGATCTTCGTCTGACTTGGTAACTTTTACTCGACTTCTGTTTAATTTTCTACACTTGGACATCTTATGTCCTACTTTTTTGCAATTTCTGCAAGCTTTATTTTTATATGGGCAGTCATTGTACCAGTGCCACTGGCCACATCCATAACATGCACTCGGAGGGGTTTTTTTTCTATAGTCTCTGTTCGTTCTTGTAGTAGGATACCACTTCCGTTCCGGCGATGGAGAACTGAAACGAGTCTTCCTATTTACTTTCTTCACATTTGCGATAGCAGTTTCTATTTTTTCTGAATCTTGCTTAATGCTTACGCATTGCTGACAGTACTCGGCTAGCTTTTGTAGTGTCACGTTTTGGACATTTTCTAGTTTTGTTAAAATGCGTCTTCGCATTTCACTATCTTTTTTTTTTTTTTTTAAGCCTAGCACGAATATTAGACACTTGAAATTGTCTGCCGATAATTCTGACAAGCGAAAATCGTCACACGTCTTATTTACGATTGACGCGAACGTTGTGTAATCTTCCTCCTCGCTTTTTTTGGATATTCAGGCATTTCCACCTTTTGTGAAATAATGAAGATCTGGGATTAAAAAGCTCTTTTAATAATTCAATTGCTTCATCGAATTTTAAATCTCTTGTCTTTTTGGGCAATATAAAATCTGTGAATTTGTTGTGTTCTGCCGTTCCCAGTTTTCATAGTAATCTTATTTTTTTTTCGTCTGTCCATGTTTGGCAATCAACTTCATAAAAATCCTGATATCTATGGTAGTATCTTTCGAAAGTCTTTTCCTCTTCTGGGTTATAAGTAAAACTTTCGATCGTTGATCATATTGTGTCTTGGGAAAAAATACTTTCAGAGTCTTTCTGCTTGGACCGTATAGCTTTATGAATAAGTTCAGCCATTGCTAACTGTTTTTCATTTTCTTCTTGTATTTTGTGTAGCTCCAGAAATCATTTTGCGTTTTCTTCCTTTTGCTCTTTCTGAAATTTAAGTTGTTCTTCTTGAAATTTAAGTTGCTCTTTCTGAAAACGTTCTTCACGCTCTTGCTGTCTTTGCATCTGATACTTAATGAGTTCCAGCATAGTTGATTGAAATTGCTCCATGATTATGTATGTATAGAGAAAAAAGAAAAATGTGTTTTTTTTTCTGAAGGGGGGGCAAACAAAATTAATCAAATTCTCTGGCACGACAATTTTTTTTTTTAAGCACAAAATTGGTTATTATAGCTTCCAATTTAATCAATAAGTTAATGTCTAACTTAGTTTTTTTCTTTTTGTCGATAACTTGCAATCCTTTGCTGTAAATGCTTGAACTCTTTCTTATTTTTTCCGTGTTGGAAATCGGTTATTATTTCTGTTCGAAGCCAAGTCGCCACTGTTGAGATGTTGTGAGTTTCCCGCGTGTCGGTGTATGAATCAAAACAAACACAGTTATAGAGGAAAATACTGGTATATTTGTAAAAGCAATTAACAATAGAGTGATTAGGAGAACGAAGGTTGATTAGTAGAAACAATATCCAAAGTCTATAGTCCAAGGTTGTACCGTTAGTTATCTGGACTGCTGACA
>CAHIKZ030005157.1:890000-895000 GCA_903632075.3 Acanthosepion pharaonis | reverse complement strand
AAAAAACAGCAAAGACGAATTCAACCGACCAGATACAGAAGCGATGGCAAGATACTGCTTCATGGCCAATACTCTGCCCATACCAAACAAGCTGACATAGACAAAACCTGTACCCATCAGTGGCTACGTAGTGCAGGGTTGAAAGCTGAAACTGAAGGTTTTATCCTTGCTGCACAGGACCAATGCTTGCTAACTAGGAATTATCAAGCATATATACTAAAATATTGTATCAGCCCAAAATGCAGATTCTGTGATAAATATCCAGAAACGATTGATCATCTTGTATCAGGTTGCACGATATTGGCACCAACTGAACATAAAACCTGGCATGACAGAGTGGGCCAATATCTGCACTGGAAAATCTGCAACTTCTACAGGAAGGAAACTGAAAGAAACTGGTACCACCCAGACCCGGTTACGGAGATAGGACCTGTTACAATTCTATGGGACTACACAATACCCACTGACAGAACAATCAAAGCCAACCACCCAGATATTGTTATTAAAGACCACAAACAAAAAAAAAAGTACCTACTTATTGATCTGACAGTCCCTGCAGACTGCAATGTATCTTTGAAGATATTCAAAAAGCTGTCAAAATACAAGGACCTTGAAATAGAAATTTCGAAAATGTGGCATATGGGAACATCAACAATCCCTGTTGTAGTTGGAGTCCTAGGACTGGTTGGAAAAGATTGCAGTAGACTAATTGAAGGGATTCCTGGAAGTCCATGCCTCAAGGAGATACAAAAAATTGTTCTGACAAGTACAGCCCACACTTTACGAAGGGCTTTATCTATGTAATTTTTTTTTTGTCAGTGGAAAGTGTCATGATGCCATTTCTAACCTTAGGTCCCTGGGTGGGACCCGGAAAGAAAGGTGTAAACGCCAGAAATCAAAAAAAGTTGTTGTAGTAGTAGTAGTAGTAATCGATAAATTTCCCAAATACAAGGACGAGGAGATTGAGATTTAAAACAGGATGTTTGGTGGGAGAATGAAGACAGTAGCAATAATAATCGGAGCTCTGGGTCTCTTGAGAAAAGGAATGGACAATTTTACTAAGAGTGTCCCAGGTAACATCAGCATACAAGTTACCCAGAAAATCGCCCTACTAGGAACATCCCATAGAAGTGCTATCGAATTCTTCTAGGCCTAAAGACCATAGTTTGGACCCGGCTCTACGAGATACAAAGCATAAACACACAAAGGAAAGACAAAAAAACAATAATAATAATAAAAATATGATGCTGATCACATCACCATAGCAATAGATTTTATTTTCTCTTATTAATAAACTGTTTTCTTAATTTTAAATGCACTTTTAAAAAATGTGCGTACTAGCGTACACAATCACAATGTCCTTCTAAAATTCTAAACTTTGAAATCAACTTGAAAGAAAAAGGACAAAACAAAATAAACAAATAAATTATTTATTTAAAAAAACTTTTTAAAATTTTTCAGAAAAAATAGCTTTATTTTTAAATATTTTATTTTTTCACCAATCTCTTTTAAAAAAAAGTCATTGACGTGAACAAATACTTAAAAAAAATAATTTATTCGTTTGCTTTTTTCTTGTTAATTTACTTCTTATATTGTAAAATTTGAAAGATAAAGAGGAGAGTATCTAAAAAAATGACAAATATATAAAAAATAAAATTTATTTAATTATTTATTTATTCATATTTAATTAATTATTTATTAATTTAATTATTTATTTATAATTTATCTCTATTCATAAAACGGATTTATTGACACAACAGAAAAATAGCTTTTAAAAACTTTTTTTTTAAACTTACGATATTTCTTTTTCACTCAGTCTTTTTTTTTTTAGAAACAAAAAACATTTATTTTTACTCTTTTTCGTCTTTACTTACTTCAATTAGTTGTTTATTATTTGTTCCAAAACAAAAAAAAAACATCAAAGCACTTGCTAGGAGGAACTTTTTGTGCAGTAACTTTAAAAAAAAAACACGAAGCAGTAATTTTTAACCAAGGCTTTTTCAGTCCTTGTCCGTCGCATCTGTCTTAAATTAATAGCCACTTCCTAAAAAAAAGAAAGAAAGAAAAAAAGACACTAATTCAGCGAAAAAAAGGACGAGAGGATAATCGATTTCCTTGATTGTAAAGAAAATGAGAGCATGTCATCTGTGACTTTTTAGGATTATAATTCAGATAAAAAAAGGTAATTTCTTTCTGTTTACACCTTTCTTTAATTAATGATTTTTTTAAAATTTTAATTGGGTTCGATTTAGTGACAAGACAACTTCAACAAGTTTTTATTCACATTTGAAGCAAAAATACTTCAACAAAAAGTTGTTTAGTTTAATTTTTTACCGAAGACAGTCGCTAAAAAAAAGCGAATCAGCTTCATCGTTAGTATATGGTCCTATAAAAAAAATTAATATTTTCATCATATAAATAAAAGTATATAATTAAGATATTAAATAAAATTAAAAAAAAAACACTTGGCAAAATCGTTCATATTCTCAACAACCTGATTATGGCTGACAACACTCTTCTTAACTAAGAAAAACTCGTCCAGAAAGAATTTTCAAGGAACATTTATTTTTAACCCTGAATTAGGTCGTTTCTTTTAAGCTGAGAAATCGTATCTATTTGCTTGATTTAAATGTCTTTAAACTAAGAACTAATTTGCTTTATTAATTTATCTTTAGAAAAGAAAGTTAAATCAATTTCGTCATGGCATCTAATTTTTAGAATAGATTGTCCGATAATAACTTTTTATTGCAAAATTATTTATAATCATTTTTTTTTTTTTTTCAAGAAAATTGAAAGCAAATTTTTATATTTCACGTATTCTTTTTAAGAAAGAATTGAAGTATTTTATAATTTCAAAATTAATATTGTTTCAAATTTCCTGTGATTCGTGAAAAATAATAAAAACATAAACTAAAACTTTAAAACGAATCTCAACTGGTAAACAAAAGAAGCACCAAGTAAATAATATCACTATATATTTTTTGTTTTAGTTTTACGTACGACAAAGTCTGTTTTTGTTTTATTTATTTATCATCTGTATATTTATTTGACATTTGCAGCTGCAATTTTTATGAAAATCTACTATAATTGTCTCGAGGAATTTCTTGTCGGGTGCTTAAAAACTTTTGTGTATCTTTTTAGTTTTCCCCATCGAAATTTTTGCGCCAGAGAGCACTTGTTAGTTAGTTAAAAACAGAAGTTAATCGAACTTGGCTCGTTTATTTTTAACATTTTCTTATTTTTAATTCCTCATTCTCAAAATATTACTCTTCTTGTTTCTCGAGTTTTATTCTGTTTGTCTTTCTTATTTTTAAAGAGGCTTTGTTTTGTCAATAAAAGAAAGGATGCATTTTTTCGTGTGTTTTTTTTAAAGTAAAAAATATAAAAAAAAAACTTTATAGATTTTTTTCTGCCTCAACAAGTAGTTCTGTTAAAATAAAATTCCTTCCAAAAGTTTCGCTCATTAAACTTGTACTTAATTTAATTTGCCACAGTAAAATAAATTTATTTTCAAACAAGTACGTTTCTTTAGCAATTTTTCTATTTTAATAAATATTATCTTTTTCTTCAACTTCGAAAAAAAAAACAGTTGTCGCGAAGAAATGTAGATTTAAATTAAATAAATAAATAATTTATTTTACAACGATAAGAAAAATAAGAATAATCGTAGTTACACAATATAATGAATAATGATTTTTTCTCAATGATTAATTAAACAATAAGGTAAGGATAATTATTTAAAAATAAGAAGATTAAGTATAGGATTCGTTAATGATTTTTAAAATAATTTGATAATAATGAATGATTAATGATTTTAATAAATTTTAATAATAGCAATAATAATGATAATAATGATTAAAGATAATAATGATTTATTAAATAACAACAACAACAAGGATAATAATAATGATTTAACAATATGATTTAAAAAATAATAATAACAATAAGGATAATGAACAACAATAATATTGATTTATTATCAATCATTATTATTATCCTTATGTTATCAAATTTTAATAACAACAATAAGGATATTAATTGATTTATTAATAATAATGATAATAATGATCGATAGTGATTAAATTTATATTTTTAACACAATAACGATAATAATAATTTAATAATGAAAATATGATAAGGATAATAATAATGATTACTAAATGATGATGATGATGATGATGATGATAATAATAATAATAATAACAAAAAGAAACTTTGGTTGGACCATCATTCCAAACAATGGCATTATCGAAAACAACTAGAATGCATAGAAGAATGCTGGAGACTTACTGTCACTTGTTACAACTGGTGTGAGCACATAATCATTCATTATTTTGTTTTTTTTTAATTTGAAAGTAACTTTAGTTATAAAGTAAAAACTCCTTTGCTTCAATAAATTGTTTGTTTTTTCAGATCTATGGCTTCTTAGCTTTACCTGCAAAAAAATAAAATAGCATTCATGGTTTGCCAAAAAATAGATCATCTGATATAGGAAACCTCACTCTCTACTACATGTCAATTTTCCTTCCCTTAAGATTTCCAACTTCCACCCACCAATAGGTTTGCACCTCCCTGGTATATTGGTAGCTAACACTAACTTTGAAGATCATAAAAGTTTAAAAAAAAGATAAATAAAAAATCTAAACTTGTTGAGTAGATTCTAAAACAACCAAAAGATTGTTCCTATTGTGCTGAAGAATTATTATTATTTTTTTAATTTTTTTTTTTGATAATGCAAAGTTATGGACAGCAGATCAGATTGAGGAATGAGAGAGCTGAGTTCAGATTCCGGTCGAGTCCATTACATTCACTTCCATACTAATACCCTTGGGAAAGGTATGAATCCATATCTTCTCCCCCCCCCCTCCACTTAGCTATGGTTAAATAGTAGGACAGACTGGGCCCTATAGCCTTGGATAGCAACCAGTTTAGAAGGAAAACTCTGAATTCAAATCATCTGCTCCCTTGATAGTCCTACCGCTTTAATTTCTAATAAAGAG
>CAHIKZ030005157.1:870000-885000 GCA_903632075.3 Acanthosepion pharaonis | reverse complement strand
TTTAAAAATTCCGTTTACAAGACAATTGTTTATAATAAAATTCTATTCAATCGATAGACTCATAACGATTGAAAACAATGTTTTTGTTTGAGTTTGACCAATTCGTAAAAAAAAACAAAACAAAAAAAATCTAATTAAGATATGCGTGTCCGTCAACCTTAAACAATAATCTTTGTCAATTTTATTTTTCAGTCTTTATGATACTTGATCTATCTCTTACTGTTACATCCCCGGGCAATGCCGGGCTCTACTGCTAGTAAGTTATATGTTCTAGTCAGATGAAAAGAACATCCTATACCAGTAGATTGAAGTTGTTTAGTTCATAACTCCCAGACGCTTACTAATTACAACAGACGCCTTAAAAATGCCTGAGGGTACAATGATTACACATGGTGACAACACCCAACATGATATATTTATTCATAGATACCAGTGTTAAAAAAGAAAAAAAAAAATATATATATATATATATTTCCATCAATTAAATAATTAAGTGAACAATTGTAAACCACACTCATTCTCCCAAGAGAGACTTACAAAAAATATTAGAAGAAGATTGAACACATTCCCTAATGTCTGGGTTATCTTTTATCTTTACTTAATACCAACTATTAAGGAATAATTTTTGTGTCTTATTTTACATCAGACTGACTTGTCTCTCTTTTGAAACCGTCTCTCTTAACACCCGACACTTATTTTGTGTAATCTCTATCTATAAAAGGCAGGATATGTTTGTGTGTGTGTGTAACAAATGCATGGCCGCAATTTTCGATGGATTTGCACCAAAATTTACATGCACATGCTCCAAGTTAGCGGGAAGGCCAGGACCAACTTTGAATTTCCCAACTTTCATCGATAGTGGAAATAATCAATTTTTTCATGCTTCTATGGCAGTTTTCATGTAGTTTGCAGCCATTTTGTACTGGCCAGAGTGAGAGCCAATAGATGGCTGCCACGAATAGGCAGGAAGATTCTATTGGCCAGCGTGAGAGCCAACAGATGACTGACACAAAATGTTAACTAGCATGCTAGCATGCAAAAAAAATCAATAGCTGCATTCGTCACAAGTGGGGAAAAATTTAAATCTGCATGGCACTTTACTCCAATTGGCTCATTCGCTTGCTTAAACTCAATGTTGATTCTGATTCCGCAGAACTGGATTGGGTGTGAAAAAGTATTTGTTGTAAACATTCTTTTTTCATTCGTTTTTTCCAGTTATGAATCCTTTTTTAAAGCTGATCGTTTTGTGTTCATTTTGTTTAGTTCTTAGTGCTTTTAACTTTAAAAATCAAGAGATCAGTTGAATCCACTACCTTGGTTTCAAACTTATGGTATCCTCTGGCGATTTTTATCAAATGACCACCTAATGCTTTTTTATTTTTTTTAAAACTAAAGAATGCTATATTATTATTTTCAAAAATAAATAAACACATACACAACATTGGGTGTAATAGAGAAAGGGAGGAGGAGGATGTGAAGAAGGAAGAAAAGCAAGTGTATTGTAAATGTATTGGTGGTTGGGGCTAAATTACTTTCTTTTATCCAATCTCATATGCACTTAAGAAAACTTTTCTGATATGTAAGCAAGGACCTAAGACTTTGAATTTTTGGTTTAAAAGGTTTTTTGGATCTGGAAATGTTATAATGAGCAAATTTTTCCTGTTCACAGTGGTTCGAAATATTGTCATGATTGTTATACGGTTTTGCCTTTTTTTAAATTTTCCACCTTACAAATGGATACCTGTTAGTTTTTTTTTTCAAATTCTAGATGTGGTTAGCTAGTTTGTGTGTGAGTACCTAATATTTATATATATATATATGTGTATGTGTGTATGTATATATATATATATATATATATATATATATATATATATATATATATATATACACTTTCATAACTAAATCAATAAGCTGTCAGATCCTCATATGTCGAAACTGACGGTAGAGTCCATTATTATATATATATATATATATATATATATATATATAGTCATCCACAGACAGTCTGTTTCACTGTATCACAGCTCTTCAGTGTGGCTAGACATCCGATTACTTCAAGCCAGGATCAAAACCTGGTATCAGTTTGGTATCAGTCAGAGATTCTACCCCTAGACTGTCATTGCGCAGCAGAGAGGAGGGGAAATTTTAACATGCATTTTTATGCAAAATATGTTAGTGACCCCAGAGAGATCTATCTATCTATATATATATATATATATATATATATATTTAGGAATCTTTCAATTAGTGCAACTAATGTAACTATAAAAATCAATTAACTATAACTATATAAACGGTAACTATAAAAAAAAGTCAATTTTCAATTACTATGGTTAAACTGAAGAATGTTTTATCAGACTAATCGAGTATTATGTATATACTAAATGAATTTTCATGTATAAAAATTTTTGTGCCCTAATCAAAAAGGCATTAATCAAGGTGTGTGTGTGTATATATATATATATATATATATATATATATATATATAATGTGTGTGTGTTTGTCATTGGTGTCTGGATTTTAAATCAGCCTGATCCAAGTAGATCTGTTTTTTATTCTTTGTTAGCTTGTATGCCGTATTGTGCTACTATGGTCTTTAGTGATGATCAGTAATAGATATTATGTCTGGCCCTAGGCTTAGGTTTATTGTTGAGAACTGTGAGATTAGCGCATTATCGCAGCATTTTCTTCTAAGTGAATACTTTCCTCTCCTGACCAGTCACATTTTCTAAGTAGAAATTGTTGCCAGGTGTTTTATGGTGAACTACCAATGCATTTAAAGTGTTTTTTTATGCAGTCTATGTCTGTGATGATCATATAGTCTTTTTTTTTTTTAGATAAGATAAACAAGCAACACTTCCTGATTTCTGGTCATCAGATCTGATAAGTGAACCCATTATCCTTCTTATCCTAAAAAAATCCCAACTCTGGCTTTACTGACCTAAAAAGAAAGGAAGTATGGGCATTTTGGGTAGCCTGATTGCTGCCCAAGTAAAAAGTTAACCATTTTAAGATCAACACAGATCACCTAGTTATGATGAAATTCTTTCCATTACATCCTCGATGGGTTCATGCCTTTCTTTCAATTTTGTGGAGTGTCTAATTGGTATTGATGTGTGTACATTGTTGTGCAACAAAACAAATTTTAAACTAAGTTTTGATCTCGATGAATAGTCTCCATGATGAATTTGCATCATTGTCCTGAATACCAAGATGCAGCAAAATTTCTTCAGCATTGTCACAATATACAATGTAGAAGTCAAGTGACTTACTTGCCAACATGGCTGCCTTGTAGCGATTTTCCAAGCGTACCAAAAGTATGTAGCACCCAGTGAGGATCGAACTCACTATTCAGTCATAATTGTTCTAGCAAGACAAGCTTTCTAACCATTACACCACCTCAAGGTGCCTTTTTTTTCCAAGCGTAGCTTGGATGTGGCACAAGGCCAAAAGTAAGAGGCACTCAGTGAAGATCGAACTCACTACTCAGTCATAATTGTTCTAGCGAGACAAGCTTGCTTACACCACCTCGAGGTGCCCTCTGTTTCCTTGTAGTTATTTTCCAAGCATAGCTTAGATGTGGCACAAGACCGAAAGTATGGGGCATCCTGTGAGAATCGAACTCACTTTTCAGTTGTAACTGATCTAGCGAGACAAGCTTGCTAACCATTACACCATGCAGAGGTGCCCTAGATTTTCCAAGCGTAGCTCAGATGTGGCACAAGGCCAAAAGTATGAGGCACCCAGTGAGAATTGAACTCACTACTCAGTTGTAATATTTCTAGCGAGACAAGCTTGCTAACCATTACACCACCTCGAGATGCCCTCTGTTTCCTTGTAAAGCAAGCCAGCTGATTTTACCTCATTTTATAGGAGAGTGCCTAATATACCAGTTAGGTTGGTCCATTTTGCTAGAATGGACCTGCCCAATACATTTTGCATGAGTGGTCTTTATTCACCCATATATTTCTCCATGAAATGACTCAAGTTAGTTTTTAGCTTTGGCTACACTTGCCTACTTGTGTGTCAGACCACTGGAAAGCTAACCAATATTCTACATACAAGTTCATTGGTTTGATTGAAGTTGGTGATAAATTCAGCATTTCTATCCTGATAAAATGTAACCTTTGTTCCTTCTTTAAGGAGATTTTTATCCTTCAGTCTTGAAGCTAAGAGTTCCACTGATTCTTTTGATAAACTCAAATCCCTGATTAAGTCACTCAGCTCTTCTTGATTAAACAGTATCGGTTCAGACAATAACCCCTCAAAATGGTTGTCATTGTTATTCCGGCCCATAACGATGAAATCATTCCCATCATCACAGTCCATTTCTTTAATGTCACTGGACGTAAAGTTTTCGAAGAAGGAATCAGGATTTCATCAAGATGGGGTACAGATCTGATAGCTGAATTGAGAGAAGGATAGTTCACAGATTTTCGTTTCTTCTTGTTGAGGCCAGTAGTGTTTTTATGCAATCTACGTCTGTGATGCTCATATAGTCTTTTTTTTTTAGATAAGACAATCAATCAACAATTTCTGGTTTCTGGTTATCAGATCTGATAATTGAATTTAACTCATTATCTCTCTTATCCTAAAATAATCCCAACTCTGGCTTTACTGACCCAAAAAGAAAGTTAAGTATGGGTATTTTGGGTAGCCTGATTGCTGCCCAAGTAAAAAGTTAACCATTTTAAGATCAACACAGATCACCTAGTTATGATGAAATTCTTTCCATTACATCCTTGAAGGGTTCATGCCTTTCTTTCAGCTTTGTGGAGTGTCCAATTGGTATCGATGTGTATACATTGGTGTTGTGCAGCAAAAGAAATTTTAAACTAAGTTTTGATCTATCAATGAATAGTTGCCATGATGAATTTGCATCATTGACCTGAACACCATGACACAGGAAAACACTTTCAACATCGTCACAATATACATGTTCATTGGTTTGATTGAAGTAGCGATAAAACGTAACCTTTGTTCCTTCTTTAAGGGGATTCTTCTCCTTCAGTCTTGAAGCTAAGAGTTTCGCTGATTCTTTTGATAAACTCAAATCCCTGATTAAGTCATTCAACTCTTCTCAGTATATGTTCAGATGATAATCTCTCAAAATTATTGTCCTTGTCATTATCACCCATAGCAACGAAATCTTAGTCCAATTCTTCAATGTCACTGGACATCAATGAAGTCTTGATTCCTGTCTTTGACGACATAAATTGGGATTTAATTTCAGAGTGTTGTACAGGTCTGAAAGCTGAATTGAGAGAAGTATAGTTCACAGATTTTCATTTCTTCTTTTTGAGGCCAG
Organism: Acanthosepion pharaonis; assembly: GCA_903632075.3. NCBI lineage: Eukaryota > Metazoa > Mollusca > Cephalopoda > Sepiida > Sepiidae > Acanthosepion > Acanthosepion pharaonis. Next base: position 879,692 of record CAHIKZ030005157.1, on the reverse strand, counting down.
CAATTAAACAGTAGTAACGGACATCGATGTGATTTTGTGATCATCGGAATGCTAAATTTAAGTGAAGTTCGACTAATCCTAGAGCTCTGGGGTAAGTGCTTCTGACATATTTTGCCACGATTTGTCCTGAACACCCAGATATCCCTGATTAAGTTGCTCAGCTCTTCTTAATCAAACAGTATCACTTCAGATGATAATCCCTCAAAATCATTGTCATTGTTATTCCGGCCCATAATGATGAAATCATTCGCATCATCACAGTCCAATTCTTTAATGTCACTGGTTGGAACCTTCACAGACAGGAATAAGGATTTAATTTCAGAGTGTTGTACAGGTCTGATAGCTGAATTGAGAGAAGGATAGTTCACAGATTTTCGTTTCTTGTTGAGGCCAGCAATGTCAATTAAACAGAAGTAACAGACGTCGATGTGATTTTGTGATCATCAGAATGCCAAACTTAAGCGATATTCGACTACCTCTAGTCCACAGGCATAAATGTTTCTGACATATTTTGCCGATGATATATGGTGCCCACAATTTGTCCTGAACGCCCAATTTCACTTCAAAGGAAGCACGATAAGCTTTTCTGACAAAATTATTGATCAGTTTTCTGTTATTCATTTTTGTAAACTCGCCCTATATACGACATAAGAAATCGGGATTATTTTTGCATCTTCTGCTTGAAGTCATTGCATTGGTATTAAGGTTCAGAAATAAAACAAATTGTGATAATAACACTGTATTTGGATACAAAGTAAAAGAAGACTTTATGTTTGTCCTCAGTTCATATTTAACGTGACACATTACACATCAACTAAATTCAATAAACTCATGTAAAACACCAATCCTATCTTATATAGATCCTATTTATAATTATGTGGTATGTACAAAAGAATACATGCATGGACATTTAACTGCTATGGCTATAAATACTTCGATTATGAATTGCCTTTAATAGTTCGAATCCCAATGTGCACTGAGATATCTGTACACATTGTTACTTATAAAAATCGTCAGGTTATGGTAAAATCCAATGAATGGATTGCATTTTTTTGTAGGGTTGTCATTCATCATTGAGATATCAGATTAATTTTCATTAATTAAGATTGAGTTGATTATGATTTTAGATTTTCATTTCCTAATTGGAAAACCGCAAAATCACTCGGTAAAATGAAAACTTTTTTTGCCAAAATGAGACAGAGAAAATGGTAATGAATATGAAAAAAATGGTCATTTTTTTTTATATCAGTGCCTTCAAATTAGCCAAGAAAGCGTATTTCTATTATTGCACCAAAATATGTATTGACCAGTGTTATTAGTGGGAGAGAAGTACTTTTCTATAATAATGTACTACCAATAGTGCTTCCATAATAATTGATACATTTAATGTATGCAATATGGAAGCAAGTACAGGTTGCAGCAGAAATACTTCTGACATAATGGTAAGACATTAGCTACATGAAGTCACCATTGCCACTAATGTCTTTCTGCTGCATCTTGTATAACAATTATTATAGGACAGAAGCAGTATTATAGAAATAATAATGTACTTTGTCCTATAATTGTTGTTAAAAATGAGTTAAGCATTTTTATTAATTTTTGACTAGTATTTACTTTCATTTTTTTATTAGATGAAGCATTGTCAGTCATTATTAATTTTTGACTAGTATTTACTTTCATCTTCATTTTTTATTAGATGAAGCATTGTCAGCCATTATTATTAATTTTTGACTAGTATTTGCTTTCATTATTTTTTATTAGAAGTGTTATGGTTCAGGTGAGGACCAAGAAAGAACAATACGAACACAAGAGTAGAAATAACGAAGGTATATTAAACGAAATAATAATACAAGATGTGGAAGGTGTTAGTATGACTGTCAGTATGATTTGAAGTGAACTACTATCGGCTTGACTAGATTCAACCCTCTCTCTTGAGAGGTGTAGTATGCATAGTGTTAGGAAGAGTTCATCTTCATTTTTTATTTGATGAAGCATTGTCAGCCATTATTATTAATTGCTGATTTTTATTTACTTTCATTTTTATTATATTGTCCGCCATTATTTTTAATTCATGTATTGCATTTATTTTCATACTCATTTTCAACTTTATATTTTGAAAGATATTTTCAAAGCAGTTTTAGAATTTAATTTTGTTTGCATTGTTTTTAATGTGAAGCCATTTTTCAGAAATACAAATTAATTATTGTTTTGTTTAATTTTATTTCCCAAAATAGCAACTCTCCAAAGATATGTTCATCGTGTTTGGTGTTCTTCATCCACTATGACATCATCTTCATTACCAAATGGTGTTCAATTAAAAAGAATTTGTGATGAGGATCTGGGTAAGAAAAGCCATAGTGAGTTGTCACGTCTTGTCCGCCAACTGGATTCTGAAAACAAATCCATTATGTTCGATCATGACAACATGATGAAAGAGGTAAATCGGAGATTACACATTCATCTTATGGAAATTCGAGGCTTGAAAAATGTTAATCAGAAACTCCAGGATGACAACCAAGAACTTCGAGACCTCTGCTGCTTCTTGGATGATGAACGGCAGAATGGGAAAAAAATGGCAAAGGACTGGCAGCGTTTTGGACGCTACACAGCAAGTGTAATGCGTAGTGAAGTCTCAGTGTATCAGGAAAAGCTCAAAGAACTTGAGGTTTGAAAATATTTTTTATATTTCTTTTGTCTGAATTTCTGATTCATTCAGACAAGTGTCCTTGTCTTTGTTGTTTTTATCACAATATTTTAGTTGCTATACTCTTCAGCTTTTCTCAGATGTTGTATTCAGTAACCTTTCCAAGAAATTCCTTAGTTCCACCAGTTCAGCCATAGTGAGTTGTCACGTCTTGTCCGCCAACTGGATTCTGAAAACAAATCCATTATGTTCGATCCCCTCATTATTAATGCTTCTGCTCCTAATTCTTCCACACCAAGTAACCCTTTGTGCCTTAGTGGCTTTACTATCTTTCTTGGGGTGATACCGATTTAAAAAAAACCCAAAAAACTGCAAACCCAATCCTAAACAGGAAACAAGGGATAAAACTCAACTCCTATTTAACAGATTAGGCTGGAGTGTGAACCTGGTCATAGGTGAACCTGTCTACTCTTACCTCTTTTAAAAGGAAATTATCTCTTCAAAGACTCGAATTTTTCCATGATTCTCAGAAATACAAAACTTTCTTTTAATGGAGAAACAAAATGGATGACCATTATTTACAGAGAAAAGAAAACTAAAAACTGAATTCTAGTTGAAATTACTTATGTATCTTCTAGATTAACCCTTTAGCATTCAGCATGCTCAAACCTGCCCTGTAAATATCAACTCTCAATGTTTGCTTGACTTCCTGTGCTATTTGCAGTGATGTCATCTTCTATTATGACAGAGTATACATGGGACACAGAGGAGTAATGGATAACGGCTTGGATTGAGGAATTGGGGAGCTGAGTTTGAATTCTAGTTGAATCCATAACATTCCCTTATGTGCTAATACCCTATGAATCCTCTTCTCCTCTCCCCAGCTATGGGTGAATAGCAGAACAGACCAGGTTCTATAGCCTTAGATGGCAACTGGTCTACTGCAAAAAGAAAGGGCAACCTACTATAGGAAAAAAACCTGCTTCATCAGTCATGTATCGAAAGATATGTAAATTGCCTAAGCATGTGTCACGCATGGCGCATAACTGACTGATACATAGTGCGGGTTTATGGCAGGTTGAACATTGAGAGCCAATATTTATGGGATGGGTTTGGTACGGTTGAATACTAAAGGGGTTAATGCCTTTTAGGAAAGGCATGAATTCACTTCTCCCTGAATTCTGTTTCTCCATTGTTTATATATCTCATTTCAAGTAAACCTTCAATCTTTGATATGAAAACTAAAAAGGTTACTTTAATTGAGGTTGTTTGAATTCAGGCCATGATATTTTATAAGTTTACATGATATTGTTAATTGATTGATTTGTTTTTTATGACTTATCAACCCTTTCTAGATTATTTAAAGCTGAAAAATTTTGGATGTTTACATAAGATCTGATGAAAAAAAAAAAAATCCCAATGTTATAAAAGCATTAAAAGTTTTATATAATTGCTGTAGTCATCACAAAATCATAACTTAATTTTTTAAAACTTTTCGTGGTGTCTTGCAGAGATGGTTAAACATAAATTATGTTTAATATCATTTTATATCTGTTTTCTCAATAAGTTTTACATCTCCAGTCTTTGTTTTCATCTTAAATAATTCTACAGAAGGATAATGAGTATTCTATGGATGGAGCAAGTAAACAACAAGGAAGTCTTAAAGAAAATGACAACACAAAGAACACATGCTCAGAATGAGAGACAGTTCAAATTTCTTGGATAAATAACCGTCACAGAGCATATTGAGGTTAAGGGAGATCAGGCAAGGCTATGATGAGCTTGGGTGACTGGATGGCAGAACAGTGGGTGGAAGAGTGGTAACCTTAGCAAACAAAGAATAACTGCTGATAGCTACAAAGGATAGGAAATTTTGGAGAGACAAGATTGCCCATGTCTAGGAGGTGCACGGCACATAGAAGTACAAATGACAGTTAATTGATGAGTAATGTCTCCAATCCATTTTAGACCAGATAGAATAATGAAACTGGTATCAAAATCAAGGAAATTTATTTTGCTTTAAAATTACAAGGGTTGATTGATAAGGTCTTCAAATCTATAAAAACAAGTTTTAGACTAGGCATAATAATGAAACTGGTATCAAAATTAAGTCAATTTATTTCTCTTCAAAATTATGAGGGTGGATTGATAAGTAAAATTACCAATCCAATAAAACAGGTTTTAGACCAGATACCATAATGAAACTGGTATCAAAATCAAGGAAACTTATTTCTGTTCAAAATTACGAGGGTGGATTGATAAGTAAGGTTTCCAATCTTATAAAACAAGTTTTAGACCAGAGAGAATAATGGAACTGGTATCAAAATTAAGTCAATTTATTTTTCTTCAAAATTATGAGGGTTGATTGATAAGGAAGAGCTTCAATTTTAGGAGATAATCTTTTGATCAGATAAAATTATGAAAGTGGAAATTTATTCTGCTTCAAAATGATGAGAAATGATTGATCTTGATAAGTAATATATCCTACTGAGTAACATCATTAATCAATTGTGGAGTTAGAAACCTGTTTGAACCTGTATTCAGTCATATATAAAGTCCTATTAATATACAATTATGATCATATGACTTAAACCTCACACGATGATCTGGAGTTAGAAAAAAAGCAGCAATGACACATACCCTGAATACAGTCTGTGAAAAGAGTAAACACTTCAAATACCTTGTCATATGGATCTGTTTTTTAATAAATTAAGTATAGGAGAAAAAGAAACTTAATATAGAATAGTGTGTACCAGAGATAGTTTCCCTCAACACCACAACTTGCTACAAAACCAAAACATCAACCTGAAAACTCAAGTCATGTTCTTAAATAGCCTCGTCAGATCAAAACTTTCATATGGATGTCATGCATGACACCAAATCCATTCAGAAATATCTAAATTGTCAGCTGTATATAACCACTCCCTAAGATCAATGGTGAAAAAACACTGTGCAAGTGAAGTCTGCGGGTCTTAACAGAGATCATCTTTCTTTGAATATTGTGAACTGGCACTACACAAACAAAGAACTGTACCAAATAACAGTAACCATATCACTCGAGGACTACCAACAGCAGCAACAACTAAAATAGATAGCACATGTAAATCTAAGAGAAAATAATGACATATAATCAACATGTTAACATTCCACACCACTTCAAATAGAAGGTTCAGAAAGAAACTCGCATCAATAGTGGAAAGAGCACTGACATCTACTGGACTTGAGAAACCTGTTTGCCTAAAAAAGGTGTTTTAAGAGAAAGATTTTATAAATTTCAACCGAAAACAGTATTGGCTGCTTGGTCAATGAATACCAAAAGTTTCCTTATAAAGTAATGGCTAATATTATGATTATCATTTGGAAATGTTCCAATTTAATAAGACATTCTTTTTTCAAATTCTTTCTAATGAGATTATAATGTGCATTGCAGTAGCTGAGGGATTGCTCATGTGTGTGCACATCTGGATCCAGGATAATAAATGATGATATTTTAAGTGCAGATGTTTATCATGACTGGAGAAAATTTTTGGCCTGATCAATGATGAAGGAAACAATACAAATTTTTGAAGTATTAAAAATTAGATGCCATTTTTATTCCTATTGAGCTGTTAGAGCTAGATCAGAGGTAAGATCAGCTGTAAGGTGCCAATCCTCATGATTTTTGGAAATAAGTCACTCCCCTCCCCCAAAAGGCCATATAATTGATATTGTATTCTATCAAACCTGGAAAGGGAAGATTGAGTAGCTCCAAATGGTAGCAATTTCAGTCAGGTTCGTTATATTTACTTACATGCAAATACCTTTGGGAAAATTATGAATCCACCTGTTTGTCTACCTCCCCCCATTGGAATTTCGAACCAAATCCTTTATTAAGTCCATGGTAGTAGATTGCTCTCGATATCTCAGTTATTTCCCTTTAGTAACTCAACTCTCCAAGTTTTTCTTTTGGGTTACTTCAACAAATGCTTTTATCCACTAGGCCATGTTTCCTTGGAGACATCAGTGAATATTTGGAACTAATAAACCTAATGTCTTGTTAACCATTTTTAAAAAATTTTTGCCAGAGCTCATATTACAATTTCTGTTGTTGTTGTTTTTCTCTAGCTCTCTGCATTAATAGTTTGCATATTGTATTCATGTCTATGCTTGGCCAGCTTAGATTTTTCTGGCCTAGCATATGTGCTGATTCTTTGAGTTTTTGTATTTTCCAGTGATGTTCTCTGTTTATTATTTCAAGTGATGTTCTCTATCTATTATGCTAGGCCACAAAAGTAATCCAAAAGTGACTTAACCCAAAGAGTTGTGAGTTCAATACCTGGCCACAGCAGAGGTGAAAAAACTTGAGTTGAGTTACTAAAGGGAAATGACTGAAGCTGAGATATCCAGAAAAGGCATGGCATGTGGAACTAGAACAAACTACCCTAAGTAAAGAGTTTGATTCAAAATTCCAACATGTATCAAAATTCTAACATATATCACCTGACGAAGGCCTGAGCATACAATGGCTGAAACGTTGTGAATATGACAATAAATATGAGAACAACAGTTTGAATAATGTAAATAGCATCAATAGTTACATTACCTCATCTAAGAGTGTTATACAAACTTTATAACACCTAGTATTGAGTGAACTTTAAAAAAAAATGAGCTGGCAAGATTGGTGCAACAGAATTTTATATTTCTTGCTTAAAAAATGTTGTGGAGTGATTTTACAGTGGAGGCTTGTATTTGTACTAAGTTGGTCCTAAAATAGGTTCAACGTACAAAACGTTAGGAACTTGATATAATAGGTATGACACAGAGTAATCTAGTTGTGGTCACTGATACTTTAGTATTCGACTAACTGTCGTCCGACATTGACTGACTGACTGACCGACTGAGTCCTACTACTCCTACTTATTATAGGTGGGAGAGTCTATTAACTATAGAATAGGTGTGTTCCACTATAACAAAAAATAAAAAAATATTTGAAGAATATAACTTGCTTTGTTTTGATAAAATTGGTTTTCAGCTAAAGCAAGACGAGCTGATCCGGGATAATTTGGAACTGCAGGAATTATGTTTATACCTGGGTAAGGAGCATCTTTTTGATCAGGATCACCGTGATGATGGGGATGGCAGTAGCAGTGGAACGATAACTGGGAGTGAGAAGACCGAACAAGCAATTGATGGAACTGAAGAGCAGAATCGACAATTAGGTAAGTTCTTTAGCATTGTTTCTTCAGACCATTACTTTTTTGTTAGGATTTCTAACCATTTCAGTATCATTAACTTAGCTTTTTAAATTGATTTTCTTGAAGCTTGATGGGAAACTAATATGCTGAAATTTATAAGGCTTTTTATACAACCCTGTTGGTGAGGCTTAGAAGATGCTGACTGTATGATCATCCTGAAAAGGGACGCATTTATAGGGGATTTATAATTACTTAGCTCCATTTATTTTTTTATTTTTTTTAACCAAATAATCTTACAAAATCAAACAAGGAGAAATACATTCCTGTCTTAGCCACTAAGCATGACCAACTCAAGTTTTAAATTGTTACTAAAATGTTATTGATTCTATTATTTTTGTTTTCTTCTAGCCATTTCAGATGACACTTTGAATTATATTAAACAGTTAGAAGATAAAATACGAAAATTAGAAGAAGAAAAAACCCATTTGGCAAAGGTATGTTTTTATTGTCTTGCCTTTTTTATATTCTTAGTATCGTTCCTCTCAAGAAGAATCTTCATCCTCCAAAGATTGATTCATTTTCTACAGCTTATCAACCCTTTGCAGGTTATTTAAAGCCAGAAAATATTTTTAGATTGTTATTTAGTGATATAAGTGTTGCTTTCCCAAGATTATTTGTGCATAAATGAATATAACAAACCCAACTGGAATTGGAACTCAGCTCCCCAATTAACAATTCTATATTACAATCAATATATAAAATGAACCCTCATTTTGTGGCCACCATAGTTTCTATACATTTATATTCTGTAGACTGTAAATAAATCTAAAAGACATGCCTTGGTAGCTAATCAGTATTTCATTGATTGATTGATTTGTTTTCTATGGCTTATCAACCCTTTGCAGGTTATTTAAAGCCAGAAAATACTTTCAGATTGTAAGATTTTTTAAAAAATAAAATGGTTAAGTGAGACAAGTTTTACTAATTAACCCATAGCTGGGGGAGTAGGTGGATTCATACCTAATCAGAATTTGATAAAGTAACAATTATGTGGATATAAAATGGGGGATCAATTCCATATTACAATCAGTATATAAACTGATCTCTAACTTCATGGCCGTGGTAATTTCTATACATATACCAGGTGTAACAGCAAAATTGTCCAAATCATGTAACAGCAAAATTGGGATTAAGCTTTGAACCATTGTATCTTAGAAATGATTAAAGATATCTTACTGGAATTCTCTGAAGGTTTATAACACTATTGAACAATAAGCATATATTTAGCTCTAAGTTGAAATGATGATCCCTCTTCCTGTTGTGACCTCCTGATCCTGATTACTGTTCCCTCTTTTTTAACCTTATTCATCGTTCTCTTGAATGAACTTTGAAGATGGAAGCCAGGGTATGAATGTTTGTACCATTACTGAAGGCCTGAATGTTTTTTTTTTTTTTTTTTTTTTTTTCATCAAACCATTGCTCAGTTGGGAAAACATAGTGGGGTTGACACAAAACAATTTTAACCTGTCCTCTTTCTAGTCGAATAACTCAAAGGATTTTTCAGTGATGTTTTTCGACAAATGGTCTCAAGATGGCTAAACGTGTTATCTGAAAATCTGGTAAAAAGAGACTCAATTAGTTTATTTTTTTTTTTAGATATTAAACATTTTTTAGGATGGACAATTATCTCATGCTGTTACATGATTTAGACAATTTTGCTGTTACACCTGGTATATTCCAGAGAATTTAAATAAATCTAAAAAATATGCTTATGTAGCTAATCAACATTTCATTGATTGAATCATTCATTTTTTATGTCTTATCAACACTTTTCGAGTTATTTAGATCCAGAAAATATTTTTAGATTATAAATT
>CAHIKZ030005157.1:702500-865000 GCA_903632075.3 Acanthosepion pharaonis | reverse complement strand
TTTTTCTTCTATATCCTTATCCATGTTTGGCCAGAAAACGAAAGAGCGCATAAGGCTTTTCATTCTTGATATGCCTGGATGTCCTACATGGAATTCCTTGAGCATTCTTTTCTGTAATGTCGTAGGAATTACGACCCTGTCGTTATATAACAGGACGTTATCACAAATTGAATAAATTTCCTCATCCAGTTGGTTACTGTTTTTCTTTTGTGCTTATAATAAATTCGTCCACCTCTGCCTTACTCTTAATCTCATCAAGTGTTACCGGAAGTTCTCTTATCGTGTCACATAAAGTATTTTTTACTTCAACTTCCGCTTGAATGGCTGCTATTACCATATCCTCCAATGGTTCTGTGTGCTTAGGTATTAACCTTGATAAGCCATCTGCATGACCAAGTTTTTTAGATGGTACATACTCCATTTGAAAATTATAATTCAGAAGAATGGTACCCCATCTTTGGAGTCTATTCGCCGTATGTTGTGGTAGTCCCTTTTTTGATCCAAAAATCGCTAGTAAAGGTTTGTGATCTGTTTGTAACAGAAATTGTCTACCGTGCAAGAAACGATGAAATTTCTTTACAGTGAATATAATGCTTAGCGCTTCTTTCTCGACTTGCGAGTAGTTCTTTTCGGCTGGTAAAAGTGAACGGGATGCATGGGCTATAGGTTTTATTTTTCCATCATCCATTTTGTGTAGTATGCATGCTCCTATGCCATAGGCACTGGCATCGCTTGCAACTATAATATCACGCTTGGGATTATAATGTGCCAGAAACAAGTCAGACGTTAATATATCTTTAATTTCCTGAAATGCTTCTTCGCACTCTTGCGTCCAGACCCATTTTTGGTCCTTCCTTAACAATTCATTTAAGGGTGATCTTAGTTTATGCATATTTGGCACCGAATACATTGTAATAATTCGCCAACCCTAAGAAACTTTGTAGAGACGCAATATTTTCTGGAGCAGGCATGTCCCTTATTGCACTCGATCTATCTGGATCCGGCCTTCTTCCATGTTCATCGATAATTTGCCCCAAGTATTTTATTTTTTCCATGAAAAAGGTACATTTTTCCTGTTTCATTTTAAATCCATAATCCTGGATCCTTTTGAATACTTGGTTTACATGAGCTTTGTGTTGTTCTTTTGACCTGTACAAATTTCCGGATATTTCGTTCATCAGGTTCAATTTTCGTTAGTTTAATGGATGTCTTCTTTCTACCAGATTTTTTCCTACAATGTGATGCCTTATGCCCCTTCTGGTAGCAGTTGTCACATTGTTTGAATTTGTAGGGACACTCATTGTACCAATGTTTATCTCCACACCTCCGACACGGTCCAGGTGGATCTTTTCCCTGTTTTTTTCTCTGGTTATTTTTTGAAGTTAAATTTTTCTTCTGATGGACCTTTTTAATGTGCGACACTCCGCTTTCCTCTATATCACGACTGTCCTGTTTCAACGCAACAAACCGTTCAGTCTTCCGCTAAGCTTTGTAGTTTTAAATTTGGCTCATTTTCGAGTTTATTTAAAACACGACACCTGATCTCGGCGTCTTTACCTAAAACCAGCCCTTGCACAAATATTAAACATTTAAAATTATCTGATGATAATTCCTCCAGTTTAAAGTCGTCGCAATGCTTGTTTAGAATACTTGCATAAGTAGTGTAATAATCTTCCTCTCTTCTAGTGACATTCATACACTTATATCTCCTGTGAAAAAGAGAGGTTTTTGTAGAAAACAGTTCTGTTAGTAGAGTAACTGTCTCTTGAAAGTTCAACTCACTGGTCTTTTTTGGAAGGATAAAATTCACAAACTTTGTATGCTCGGCAGTTCCCAATTTTCTTAGTAGAAACCTAACTTTTTTAGCGTCTGTCCATGTACCGCAATCCGATACAAAAATATCCTCATATCTTCTATAGAAATGAGCAAACGTGACATCGTCTTCTGGATTATAATTGAAACTTTCAATAGCATTCCACACAGCCGTCTGGGAGAATGCGTTATGATTCTCGCTTGCATTCGTTAACTGTGTTGCCTCCAGAAGTTTCCTCTGTTCCTCCTGTGTTTTCATAAAGATTTGTTCGACGCGTTTCTGTTGTTCCAACAACTCTTTTTAAATTTCTCCTCACTTTCAAGTTGTCGTTGAAGTTGTTGCTTTTGCAATGTGAGATTTTGTTCCATTTGAAATTTGAACAATTGAAGAAGAGACTCTCTCTTAATTCTGCGTCCATGGTACGAATTCAATTTACGCACCATACAGTTTACACTTGTATTAAACAAATCAGTTTTCCCAAGGCTTGCTTACTAAAATTAGTTTGCTCAACTAATACACAAACAAGAAATATGTATTTCTCGTAAAAAACAAAAAAAATCTGTCGCTTTAAGGAGTGTCGACTAATGGGAAAGTCAAAAAATTTTTTTCCAACCTCTTTGTGGTTTTGCACAAATATGACTCGAATTTTTAACAGTCTTTGTTAAGCACAAATGACTTATGCGAATATATATTTTTCACTCGACAAATCATTTAACTTTGAAGAGGAGAAAGAAAAAAAATCTTACCGTGACAAAAAAACTCTGGTTTCTTGTAAAGAAACAAAAAAACAGTGAACCTCTTTTGTTTTTGAAACCCTTGGTGTCAGTATTTTCAGCTATAATTGATAATATTATTCGCGTTCTCATGCTGTAGACTTTTGGTAGCAAATTTTTGGTTGTTTCTAATAATTTTTTTTTTACGTCGCCAAATTACTATTGTAGTAATTAATTTGCTATTAATCCTTGCGTATCCACGTATCTGTTTGAAATGACGAAGGTGTTTTGCCGTAAAAATCTTGCGAATCCTTGTATTTCAATCACTTTAGGGGATTGTCTGCAGTGATATCGTTTCGATTCCGACGCCAATCTGTTGTGTCGTGGCACAATAGTAAAAATAAGAAAATCAAGTCGAAGTTGGTTTAAAGAACAAGTGTATTTAACATCACAGATACAAAGGTAGGAAACGGGTACTACTCAGCTAGGCAGTTGTAGTACTGTAGCTGCTTACACCGGGTAGGTATTACTGGCACTATATATAGTGAGAACCGGTGTAATTCCCTTGTGTTAGAGTCCGGTGCAACATATATTATGGTGGATCAAAACTATTTCATTTTTTTTTTTTTTTCTTTTTTTTACAGATCTTTATTCCAAAGCTTACTTCATACAAACAGCTAAAGCCTACAATACTTCTATATTATTATTATTATTATTATTATTATTATTATCTTACTCACTATAAAACACAGATTGTGTGTGTGTGTGTCTGTATATATTGGATCAGATTTCCTACATTTTTCAACTGATCTCAACAAAACTTCACAGGACTACTTTGCGGTGGTTCTGACAGCGCCAAAAATTGGAAAAACACAATTGTTTTTGCACAAAATCAATTTGAGAACACAATAAAACATGATTCTGTCGCCAGAATGAAAGGGGGACAACTCATATCGAGTTTTACTTATTATAAAACCCAGGTTGTTTGTGTGTGTGTGTGTGTGTGTTTGTTCCTTTATATATGGGATCGGATTTCCTACATTTTTCAACCAATTTCAACAAAACTTCACCCTTTTTTTGGCATGTAGTGTTTCTTATTGTCTTGCACACTTTTTTCTTTATTTTTATATTCAGAATGCTTTAAAAATTCCATTTACAAGACAATTGTTTATAATAAAATTCTATTCAATCGGTAGACACATAACGATTAAAAACAATGTTTTTGTTTGAGTTTGGGTTTGACCAATTCGTAAAAAAAAAAAAAAGAAAAACTAATTAAGACATGCGTGTCCGTCAACCTTAAACAATAATCTTTGTCAGTTTTATTTTTCAGTCTTTATGATGGTTGATACTTGATCTATGTCTTACTGTTACATCCCTGGGCAATGCTGGGCTCTACTGCTAGTTATTATTATAATGGTGAATGCGTTGTTGTATGAGAATGACTTTTTTTCTTAGAAATTTCTTTCCTATATTAGAGTGTGTCTTCCAACCCACAGTGACTAGTAAGCCAGAAAATATGCTAACTGAGCTGCTGTTTCTGTTTTTACTATTTTCTTAACCAGTGAAATTAATACCAAATGGCCTAAAAGTCCTACTAAAGAAAGAATGTCCATCTGACAGGACAGTAAATCAGTGTTGTTTCATGATCACAAATTCCTTAACCCATTAGGGTCATAAGAGCCACACATGTACTGCAGCTGTAACAGCAGTGGGTATGTCTAGGGCAAGATAACCAGATGGAGTCCATTCCACTTCACAGTGGTTTTGAATTCAGAGTTGTCTTCCTAAACTGGTTATCCTACTAAGGCTCAAGAGCCATATTATTTAAAAGGGTTTGAATTTCTTTATCCAGGACTGGCTGCACCTTAAGAAAAGAGAGGTGACAATGCCCTCTTGTTTAACCCTTAATTGGGGAAAGATGGATTCATGCCTTTTCATAGTGTGAAGTGAATGAAACAGACTTGGTCAGAATTTGAACCTGTTACATCGATTACTGTACTGTACTGATGCGGCATTCACCCTGGGCGGATTGAGCCGGTTTCTTCCTGTCATGAGAAGAAGATTCTTGGGATAAATTTATCCCAAGAATCTTCTTGTAGGGTACCCAGGCCTACTCGGATAATGTTCTTGCTTGCCATGGGATTCCCACAGACGCAGAGACAGGAACGACCAGAAGCCACCGGTTACCGATACAGACGCTCCTTGGATTTTCACCAGAGCCCTTGTTAGCCGGCGTGTGTGTCAGACCTGTCCGCCTTGGGTGGCCCTACCAGGAACGAAGTTCCAGGCGGCATAGCTCTGACACTACCGTTTACACCCCCCACCGATTTACATCGATTCCACTTTCAGCACCAATAACCATCACCCTACTGACACATAAGAGTGATGTTTAAGAATTATCTAGAAAATTTTGATTAAGTGCTTTCAGTTAGACATTTTTTAGATTCATGGCCATAACGATTGGGGACAAAATCTATAATTACAGATGTTCGCGTTAACAATTCCCTTAAAACTTGAGGGTCATAGGGCCGCTTCATGTACTGTAGCCATAGCTGCTGTGGTGTGTCTTGGGCAAGATAACTTGGTGGAACCCAACCTTCTCTAGGCCAGTTTGAATTCAAAGTTTTCCTCTCCTAGACCAGTTGCTAACCAGGGCTATAGTCTTTCCTACTATTTACCAATAGCTGTGAGGGAGGAGAAGAAATTGATTCATACATTTGCCAAGGGTATTTGCACATAGGTGAATATAACAAACGACTAGAATTCAAACTTTTGAATTTTTTTTTTTTTGATATTTGTCATCTGGGGTGTTTCACAGTAAAAAAAACTTTGAAAAAAATAATTACTTCTGATCATGGTAACATTGTACAACTGAATCAAAATTCTTGTCTGTGATCAAACATGCATTAATGAAGGGTTATTGCCTGAGTTGTCATTATTTTAAAGTATGCAAATGATTCATATTAGATATTTATTAACATTTTTATCTAAAGTAAAAAAAAAACATAACTGCAAATTTTTAAAAAAGTATAAAAAGCTTATATTTTGCATGATGAACTGTAAAAAATAATATATTTTTAATTAGGTACCTCTACGAAATGTAAACAAAAAGAGCATAGCATGATGAAAAAGACGCCAAACTTGACGAAAACAAAATTTTATTGTCTAATGTTCATATTATTATTAAAGAGGAAAGATCAAAGTATTTTTGGGGTATTTTTTTACAATTTTTTAATCGTTCCTAGCACGTCTGAAATTTTTGTTAAAAATCTTGTTTTTTTTTGTCAAAAAAAAAAGAACAAATAATCCATCATTTTCAATCATTTTTTTCCATTTTATAAAAAAGATGAAAATCTGACTTTGATATTCTTTTAAAAATCAATTATCATTTTTTCAAAACTTATTTTAATAGAATCAGAAATTATAATGTTTATTTAAAATATTTTGAACCAAGCTTCTGCGCTGAAAAAATGTAATTTGAAAATAAAACAAAGCAGGTCATAACCTTTCACGTCTTTTGACAGGTGATGAAAGACATTTTCATGATGTTTAGATAACTTATGGGAGGATAATTCTTTCTATGGATGGAAGGAAGTGAAATTATTTAGATTTAAGTGAACAAATTATTTCCCTCATTACTTTTAAGGAAAACTTTCAGTGCTCTAATTTTTTTATTTTTTTGTACTTAGCTTTCATCTTTACGTTTACGATGCTTTATGGAAAATATAAAGAAATTAAAAAATAAGACTGTTAAAAGTGAGATTAAATTTCATAAGAAAAAGGTATCTAATTAATTTATAGGTACCTTTCTTATGAAATTTTATCAGAAGTGTACATAAAATACTATAATTTTATGTACATTTATTACATTTTACTGTGTTATTTGTATTTGCATTCATTTTATTATTAATTTTGATATTTCATTTATGGAAAAATGTCATAACTGAGATTAATATAAAAATAAGATGATATAAATTAAAGTTTAGCAGTAGTTAAATTTCATAAGATGATACTGTTACTTGTAGGTACCTTTCTCAGTTGAAATTGAAAAATCAAATTAACTTCTCCATGCATGTTTCGCAAAAGTAAAGGCCTTGACAACAGAGAACAATGCTGAACTCAAATAATGCAACTAAATTGTATTCTGGTTGGTCTTCAGTACTTTATAATTACCGCCTAATTATAAACACAAAAATTACATTTCTTAATTACTGCGGATCTTCTGATTGGTCCAAATGATACAATTTTCAATGCACTAGACAATGACAATCTCATAAATACACTTAGAAAGGTTGACATCGCTTTTAACTAATGTTATAATATTTTTAAAAAACTTAATGTAAAAATCTATTATAATTAAAGAAATAACAAATAATTGTATTAAAAATTCAATTTTCATTGAAAAAAGTTTTTGCTTTCAGAAAATATTGTCCATATTCATAAAAACAAATAAAAGCATTTGAAATTAAATAATATATTTGTTTTATTGAGTTTTGTATGTTACAATTCAGAGCTAATTTTCAGGTACTGCAGCTCCAATTAAAAAAAAAAAAACATGATTTGCATTCTTCAAAGTCTTGTGCTTTTAACTATTGTAATCACTAAGGTTGATGCGCTCAAATTTCTGGAGTTTTTCATAAAATTAGTTATGGGGGTGTTAATAAATATAAAAAAAATATTTCTGCCATGACTTTAATAAAAAAAACATATTTATAATAATTTTGATCATCTGTGAATAGTTTCTGAAAGTTTCATTAACATCTGACAATTATTTTTATTTTTGCAAGATTTTCCAAATTAATGTGTGTAATACAAAAAAACGTGCTAAAAATTATCTATGTTATTTACTAGCCCCTGTTGGTACAAAGAGAAACAAGGTTTTTTTTAATCAAAATTTAGAATGTTCTAAAAAGAAGGAAAAATTTTTAAAAATAATTAAAAAAACTTTGGTCTATCCTCTTCATAAAAACATAAGCATTTAGACGATAAAATTTTGTTTTCATAAAGTTTGGCGCCGTTTTCATCAGACTATGCTCTATTTTTTAGCGATTTCATGGAGGTACCTATAATTTTAATCATTTTAAAAAAAACTACATCATTACTTTTTTGAAATATTACTGTTAAAAGCAACTTGAACAACACTCAGCCGACAGGAGTCCAAGTCGATGCTCATCTGGTCCTGTTACCTCTTCTGGCTGTTCCATTCCAGTTCGAGCACAAGTTGTAAGTGCCAACATTTACTTTTCTCTGTCATTGACTTGATGCAAAAGTCCCCATCACTTTTATAGTGTTAAAGAAATCTAAGACATGCCTTTCATGTTTATTCAGCTCTTTATCACTTCTACTTGCAGAATTATTTGCAGGAAACTGATAATTTTCAATAAAGTTAGGGCTGAATATAAAACATACAGTGTATATCATCTCTTTTTTTTTTTTTTTTTTTTTTTTTAATCATTTCACTCCAAACAAGGCAATAAAAACACTAAGACACAAGGGAGTTACTGTGAGTATTAGAGAATAGGAAAAAAAATGCTATTATTAAGGAGAGAGAAAAGAACAAGAATTAAGAAGACAGAAGATGAGGATTGCATTTAAATTTTTGAAGATGAAAGTTGACATGGAAACAGGTGAGAAGTGCAATAGAAGAAACTGTTAGCATAGAACTTATGGTTACATCTAGCCATTTCAACTGTAAAATGATGAGACCTAGCTGCTAATCTAGTACTGCTCTTAAATTCATAAAGTCTAGGTACCAAAGAGGATAGTTCATCAGAACAATTACCATGAACATACTTATCAGATTAAGAAACTGTTAGCATAGAACTTACAGTTACATCTAGCCATTTCAACTGTAAAATGATGAGACCTAGCTGCCAATCTAGTACTGCTCTTAAATTCATAAAGTCTAGGTATCAAAGAGGATAGCTCATCAGAATAATTACCATGAACATACTTATCAGATTAAGAAACTGTTAACATAGAACTTATGGTTACATCTAGCCATTTCAACTGTAAAATGACGAGACCTTGCTACCAATCTAGTACTGCTCAAAGAGGCAAAAATTCTTAGAGAAAAATTATGGGACAATAAACTTTCATTTACAAGGAAATCTCCTCAACTTGCTAATTGCTGAATGAGGCTTGTTTTGGTTGCATGGATTTTACAGCATTGTAACACTGCTTACGTGTTCATATCTCATCAGATTCAACAGTTAATGGAAATTAATAATATACAGAATGAAGCAAAAGTCATGCATCCTAGGGGTTAATGGATAAGTGAAGAGTTCCTGTTGAGGGGCCCCTGAGGTCACCAGACCTTACACCCTTGGATTTTTTTTCTGTGGGGCCATTTGAAATCAGCTGTTTATCAGATGCACTCAAGAAATACTTGAGGAGCTCAAAGAAGGAATTAAATATGAATGCCGTAAAATGACAAGAAACTCTCTGACGTGTTAATGAACCATACAAGCACAGAATTGAAATGTGTTTTGACAAAGGAGAACATTTTGATCAGCACATTTAACAATTAAATAACTCATAAATAAAATTTTCATATGTAATTATACTTTTAGTAAATTGTCCCTATGGTTTGTGAATTTTGCCTCCCTTTGTTTAATCACATCGGGTTCATCACCAGATAATTGGTGAGCTATGGAAGAAAGGTTTATTCTCTCATTTTCATTTCCCCTATTAAGGGCATTATTATATCCATGATATAATAACACCTTATTTCACAGACAGAACAGAATAGCTGAAAGAAAAGGAATGACAAACATGCTTTATTCTCAGAGAGTTTTATGCTAAGTTGTACACAAAATTATATATACATATTTACACATGTACCATACAGAGAAACTATATCACATGTCTACAGCAAGAAGCTGATCAAGGCCAGAGGTTGCAACTGCTGAAACATTGTAATAGGGACAACAAAGATGAGGACAATAGTCCACATGTAAATAGTGTAAATAATGGTAACTCCTCATCTTAGAAATTCAGGCTGAAATTAACATTTATTATATCTTTTGTTAGTATTAATTTCCTTTATTTCGTTTTTATAAGGAATTTTTTTTATTTCATTTTCTTTAATATTTCATATATTCTTGATATAACTAGTTGCCTGTAATATGCATCTAAAACAGCAATATCAATGGCTCAGTCTGCCGTTCTCTACAATTTTTGTCACCAGAATCTATCTTATGCATTGATAGGTCTACCTTGCTTAGAATATTGCTGCCACATCTGGTCTGGTGCTTCTATGTATCGAGAGAATCTTAACAAAATCCCAAAAGGAATCTGCAATGTTATTGGTTCTTACCTAGCATCACTTTTCACTATCATAATGTAGTGAGTTTTAATACAGATTTATTTTTTTTAACGCTTTTTATTTATATCCCTGGTATTTTTAACTTGAGAGACTGATTTTATAATCTTTCGAATTATGACCCCGATTTTTTTTTTTTTTTTTTTTTTTTTTTTTTTTTTATCTGGACCACCTATTGGTCTTTTCTCTCAGCCTGCTGCATGCTAACAAGGAAAGCACAAGGTGAAAACAAACACCACAACAAGAAATGAAAACTAGAACCCTATCTCCGATATATTGTTTATTTCAAGGCTTCATTTGCATTGACTAGGTAGGTAGGTGACACTTGGGGACAACTTCTGCCACAGATCAGCTTTTCGCTTTAACCAGCAAGAATTACCAATTCTTGGTATATGTGGGGAAAACTATGAAAATGGCCTACCTCGGAAACGTCTGCGAATCTGTGCGATGTGCAAACTCCGGTTTGCTCAACGGTAAAAGGAACCAAAATGGTGGCGCCCATGTTTTATGCCAGGCGGTCTCTGACAGTTAACGCGAAATCTCGTCTCGTCATTCGCATGCAAATTGTGGTCGGTCCTCGGCTATATAAAACAGGCACGTTTTTGTTTCTGATCAGTGGGCTTTTTGCTCGTGAGAAGGTTGGGCACGTGACACTGTTTTTTGTCGGTTACCCTCCTCGCAGTTTTTTGTTCCTATCTGCTATTACCAGTTGAATCGTTGTGTTAACACCACAGTATACCTCTACATCATGGTGTATGATTGGCATTTCTAACAAGCAGCATCAGAACTACCCCGACAGTTTTCACCTGGTAATGAGCCTCTCAGCAACACTTCAGTCCCACCTATGCTTGATAATGTTGTGATCAAAAGTTTTCCATGTCCAGTTTGCTGTCACTTATGCCTAGATATGTCCAACTTTTCACCCAAAAAACACAGAAAAAAGGCCCCAAACTTGATAAAACAATTTTTTTAACATCTAAATGTTTATTTTACTATTAAGATGAAAGACCAAAGTATTTTCTGAATATTTTTTCAGATTTTTTAATCCTTCCTATAATGTTAAAAATTTTATTTAAAAATCTTTTTTTTTTTTTTTTTTTTTTTTTTTTTTTTGAGTCAATACAATTTTTGTAAAATCAATCATATCAGCCATTTTTTCTGACTTTGTAAACAAAATCAAAATTAGCAGTTTAAAAAACACATAAAATTCAGTTACACCTTTTTCTAAAGTTAGCTTAGGAAAATTAAAAAATTTAAAGTATACTTAATGTTATTTGAAAGAAACATTACATACTTTTTATCAGAAAATTTTTTAAGAGAGACATTTCCAACTGTGGTGCTTGGTTTTGGGCATGTTTGAGAGGTGTTAACTGATGTACGTCAATGTATCGACAACTTATATCAGGGGAATTTATTGGATGGTAGGACAGAAGTGACATAATCTGTGCTAGTTTTGAGTGAACCGGATTAGTAGATTTATATATTAAAAGAATACACTTTCAAATTTTTTTTTTTTTTTACCTTACGTTTGAGGGAGAATTCTGGAATAAAAATAACATTTAAATTACAAAAAAATACAGTTATAGTTCAAATTTTATAAGACAAAAAAAAAAACGAGTAATATATAAAATATATTATTTAAATAATTTATATATATATATATATATATATATATATATATATTATTAAATAATGCTATAAGTTATGCCATTACTTGATAAGTTTGAATAAATGACTGGAAAAATAAATTCTACAAAGAAAAAGAGCTTCATTTCTTGACATGCACTCATTACACTTGGTCCTTTACAATTCTAGTCACTGTTGAACAAACTGAACACCTTTACACATAGCAAAAAGGTGATATTTTGCTGGATCCCAAGCCATATTGGAATCCAGGGAAATGAGAAAGCCGATTCCTTAGCCAAAGCTGCTCTCAACATGACACCCGAACAAAACATCAAAATCCCATAAACTGACCTAAAACATAAAATCAAGACAACAATAACACTAAAATGGCAACAACTATGGGACAAAAATACCAACAATAAACTCTACCAAATAGCACCAATTCTAAAGGAAAGGCAACTGAATCTTAAAACAAGAAAAGAACAAACCACCATTGACTGACTACGCATTGGACACACAAGACTGACTCACTCTTTCCTACTAAAACAAGAACCTTCTCCTAAATGTTCCTGTGGAAAACAATACACTGTAAAACATATACTAATAGAATGTACAAACCTCACACATATCCGTAGAAATTTCTATAACACGAAGAACATGAAGAAATTATTTGCAAAAACTGAACCAAAAAATATATTGGATTTTCTAAAAAGAATTGGTCTCTTATCAAAGATGTAGACTGATGGATAAACAACATATCCTACCTTTTACCATTTTGCAAATAAATTGTTCTTATCAAATGGAAATTCTTGACTTAAACAAAAATACCTAGGATTATTTTGCAGTGTGCAAGCAAATAAGCTCTAGTTTGCTAAAAATATTCCATACAGAATAGGCATTTAAAATTCATATATTTGGCATATATATATAAACTGGATTTGGCATTAAATAACCCACAGTGGTTGATATGCCATAAAACCCAAACAAACAAACAATTCCAGTCCTGGGTATGACAGGACTGGGATTGATAAATTATAGGTATGATAAACTATATACAACAGCAAGGCTTCTGATCAGGTGATTGGATGTTTTGAGGAGTGTGGAACCACAACTGCAATTATGCAGTTGATCCCATGTTCACCCTGACCCAGGGTGGTAGCCCCTGTAAGGGTCCCAGCAAACACTATGAAAGTATAAAGATACTAGCAATACATTACCAACAGCACCTGTAAAATTACCAAAAATACATTTTATTTTAGTTGAAGACTTACAATTGTGTTCAAAATATTTAGATTTCAGCATTAAATAACCTATGGGTGTTTTATGCATTTAAATATTTATATATATTAAATGTTTATATTTATGTATTTATATCTATATTATATTCATATTTATGTATTTATATATATTAAATATATTTTTAAATATGTTTTTATGAATTTTATACACATTATTTACATTATTCGGACTATTGTCCTCATCTTTTTCGCCATATCTATCACAACTTTTCGGCAACTGACATCCATCAAAAATGGCACGTGGAACTAGAACAGTCTACCCGAGTGAGCGAAATAAAGGGTTCAGTTTAACATTCCAACCACCTGAAGACGGCGGAGCGTATAACGGCGAAAACGTTCATGATAGATATGGCGAAAAAGATGAGGACAATAGTCCGAATAATGTAAATAATGTACATAATACCTCATCTCAGAAATATAGACAGACTCTGAATTTTATACAATTTAAATATTTATATACATATATATATTAAATATTATGCATTTTAAATAACCCGTAGGTGTTTATATGCCGCTAAAGGAAATGAAACAACCAACTTCAGACTTTATCACTAGTCATAAAACACAAAATATTTAACACAGAGATGAAATCAAATACCATTCCCTTCTATGTGGGTGAACCATCATGGTGTCTCAAACAACTTATTTTACAAGCATTGGTTGAGATGTTGAGAGTTTCTTTTTAAGTGCTCTTTGCTTTGCACTACTGAAAAAAAAAGAGTGTCTCTTTTCATAGTATGTTTGATGGTTTGGTTTAGTTTTGGTTTGTTTTACAGCATATCAATGGGTTATTTAATGCCGATAAGTTTTTTATTTCTGGTAATATTTTTTTTATCTATCTATCTATCACGGTCTCTTCATATCTGTCTATCTGTCACAGTCTGTTTGTATCTATCTATCTATCTATCACTCCAAGCAAGGCAAGAGTACCGCTAGCATGCAAAGGGTTACAGAGGATTGAGAACAATAATAAAGAGACATGTTTGAGGAAAGGATACATTGAAGGACAGGGAACAAGGGTGTCGGGTGTCGGTTGACATTGCACTTAAATAATTTGAAGATTATATTTATCAGGGAAGGGAGTTCCACAGACGAGAAGTGTGAGAAAAGAAGCATTGCTTGTAATAATGTTTTTCTTCAAAAATGTATTGCTGGTGTTAAAACCTATTTTTATACTTTCATAGTGTTTTGACTCCCAGTTTAGGGGTTCACTATTTACCCATATCTGGGACTCTAACAGGTGCTACCACCTCTGGTCAGGAGGGACCTGAGAACACCAGCAATTAAGAGGTGGTTCCACACTCCTCAAAACCTCCTGATCAGAGGCCTTGCTGTTGGATGTTGTTTATTGTAATACCCAGTACGAATAGGCTTGAAGAAAGGCCTAGAATGCTTATAGGTGTGTGAACAACAAAAATGAATTCAAAATGAGTTCAATTTTCTGAAAATCTCTTTCAAAAATTTTAATGTTAATGATTTCTTAAAATAACCGAAAATTTAAGTCGTATTTTTTTTTTTTTTTTTTTTTTTTAGGTTTCTAGTCACAGTCGCCCACCTCATTGTATTGAAAGTGTCCCAAGTCACCCTGCTGCAGTACAACAGCATTCCTCTAAGCCAGAAGCAGTTGTTCATGCCATGAAGGTAAAAAAAAAAGCGAACTTAGCTCTCCACAGCTTCCTTTCTTTTCAAGCTTTCTGTACTACTTTCTCCTTTTCAATTTATTTTTCTCTTTGTTTTATTTGTCTCCATCCATTTACTCAAATTTATCAAGTAGATTTTCTATCACACTCTTTCTGTCATGTCTCTTTACAACTGGAGTGATTATAGTCCTCCACAGCTTCCTTTTTCATGCTCTCAGCAACACTTGGTACTTTACAACCCCTCTTTCTTTTTTTGGTACTTGTTGCTCAATCTTATCATATACATTTTCTCTCACCCTCTTTTTCAGTTTTATGTCCATTCAGGTTGGGGATGTTCATGGTTCCCCACAGCTTCCTTTCATTTCTTGTTCTCTGTAATATTTGTTCTTTTCTAATCCATTTTTCTTTTTGTGGTACTTATTTTTCTGTTTGTAGTAATATGTAAATGAGGTACTGTATAAAAGGCGGTATCACTATACCTATGAGAAAGTTATCTTCTCTTGACGATACTACCTCTGCTTGTGAGAATACCTATCATAATAATATGTTGTCGCCAATTGGTTATCACAGAATATATTGAAACCTAGCTTATGTGTTTCTCAGCATTGGCAAGAGTGAAAAGGACACAAAAGTTAAAGGAGAAAATTAAGTTATGGATTTGTTTTGGGCTTCAGCAGGGTGTGAGGCCATAAAAACAATCTCTGTCATGGTCTATCCTGAAGTGTTGGAAGATTTAGCCTATGAAAAAATTGTTGCCATCATAAAAGAAAATATACGACCAAAAAAAAAAAAAAAGATTGGTCATAGTGAAAAGAACTAAATTTCTTGAAAGTAGACAAAGACCGGACAAAACTATTATGCAATATGTACAGCAATTGAAAGAAGCATCAAGATATTGTATGTTTGGAACAAATGTCTATTGAAGATGAGCTAATTTTGCTAAAACTGATTGAAGGAATGTTTGACATCTCGTACAAACATAAAATTTTAGAGTGGCTTCAAGCTTGTAATATGAATTTGGAAACATATGTGGAGCTCTTGCAACAGTCGGAATTGATAAAATAATTTAATGCCTCCGAAGACAATATGAAGACTTATAGTACCCTGATCTGGCATCTCATCTGCAGTCACTCTCTCACAGAAGCGTCGTCGCCTCTCTCTGTCTTTTTTACAAATACTTTCATGGTAATTGCTCCGATGAGCTGCTTTCACTGGTTCCCAGACTCCATGAATTCAAGCGCCTTTTGGTGGCTGGCATCCCGCTCCCACCCTTACACTGTAGAAACTTTTAAATGTAGCCGCCTCTTCTACTTCAATAGCTTCATACCTCGCACCTCTCGCCTGTGGAACACCCTTCCCAATTACTGTTTCCCTGAGAGCTATAATCTCCAACTATTCAAATGTAATGTCAATCGACATCTCCAGTTGCCTTGATCTTCCCACTATCCTTCTCCTCATCCTTTCTTCTATCACTCCTATCTGCTCTCGCTCCAAATCTTCTGCAACCCCCTGCATCCTAGTGGCTTCAAACCTTGCTCGGGGCGTAATGCTTAAAAAAAAAAAAAAAAACTACTAAAAGCTTAATTGTATGCAGATATTGCAATAAGGACCATGAAAAGAGCAAAAATAACTGACCAGCCTTTGGGAAATGGTGTTTTAAGTGTAAAAAGAGGAATAATTTCCAGACAGCATACACATATGAAAAACGAGTGAAAAAGTGGAAAATATAGATCTTCTGATTGAAAATACAGAAGACCTACCTGGACTTGGGTTAGTGGTCTATACTGAAATATTTATTTAATACATATTACTTTCTATTCTTTTTTTTTTTTTTTTTTTACAGGTGTTAGAAGTTCACCAACAACTTGAACGACCTGTAAGTGGAGCAGGACCTGATCATTTAGGCGATAAGGAAAGGGCCATTGTCAAAGAAATGTGTAATGTAAGTTCACTCTCAGGATTTTCTGATTTTCCACCATTAAAAAATCTTTTGTTTCTTTCTTTGATTCATTTTGTTCCTCATCAAAATTTCACATATAACTTATTACTATCACATTATTATATTATAATTCTAAGCACTCTAATATTTTATTGAATTTTTAATTTCTTTGGCCTTATGGTTTTATTTATGAAGATACTTGTTGAGGAAATGTTAGAAAATTACCAATAAATTTTAAATTTACTCTAGTTACTGCTCTTATTTTATGATAATATTGTGTTTGGACATCCATATTTACCAAAATCAACATAATGTCAAAATTCTTTTTAAAATACCGTGGGTTATTTACATGTGTTAAGTTTTTCCATGATTAGCAAATATAGAGTTTACTTAATAATAATATCACCTAACTGCTACAAATTAATACAGAATTTTAAAATTTATAAATTATTTTAATTAATTTTGTTTTTTTTTTTTTAAAAAAGAAAACATTCTTGTAAAAATAAATTATTCATCAAAAAATTATTTTTCTTAAGACAATAGTATCCACAATATATTTTATTCATAAAAGCAATTAAAAGCTTTTCTAATTAAATAATATCTTAGTTTTATTACATTTTTTATTTTACCATTCATAAGAAATTTTCTATAACTAAGGGTCCTGTTTGGCAAAAAAAAAATTGAGGGTTTAAATTCTCCAAAGACTTGTGCTTATAACTAGTGTAAACCTTAAGCACTACAAAAGTGAATTTCTCAAATTTTCAAAAAATTAAATAGGTAACAGAATTTGAAAAAAAAAAATATATAAATAAAATTACCAAGATTTTCTTAAAAAAAAAAAAAAAAAAATTGTTTAAAAAATAATTTTATTCATTTGGTAATAAGTCCTGAAAGTTTCATTAAAATCTGACAATTATCTGATTTTTACAGGAATTTCCACATCAATGTGTTTTCACCAAAAAAACTAAAATTCCTTATGCTAATTTATGGTTACCTGTTGAGGCAAGAAAGATTTTACCAAATTTTTGAAGGTTCTATAAAGGATTAAAAAATATAATTCAATGATCAAAAAATGTTTTAATCTTTCCTTTTAATAGTCACATAAAAATTTTAAACTTTGTTTTTATTAAGTTTTGGGTATTTTTAGTGAACCTTTGGAGGTACAGAGAAACCTCGGTTCTCGAACATCTCGCATGTTGAACAAATCAGTTTTCAAACAGAAAATTCGAGATGAAAATTCCTCGTTTATCAAACAAACTTTTGGTTCTCAAACAACATTGCTAAACTGAGCCGAACCCAAATGAAAACATTTCTGAGTCAACCACCGTGTTGTATAGTGCTTTTCTTTTCCAATTTTATTGTACTGTGCCTTTTTTTCTCTTCATTAGTCCTCAGTCATGGCTCCAAAGAAAGCTAGCACTGATACTAGTAAAGGAAAAAGAAAAGTTAAGAGAAAAACAATTATTGATGATATTGTCTCTTCCTACTCAGTTTCATATGACAAAAAAATCAACGATCTATATTATTCTTATAAATAAAGAGACAATCATGTCTTTCCTTCCACTTTCCAGACAATAACCTTTATTTCATTCCTCTTCCACCTCCACCACCAAATTCCCTAATTACAGGTACGGTAAAATTAAAGTGTTCGCTTATATCTTATCTATTTAGTATTGGGTTTATTTATTTTTTCTTAGATTTAATGATTTTCATTAGATTTGTGTACAAACTTGTGCACAAAGTACTTTTGTAAAAGTTTGAATAAGCAATCATCTTGAGACCAGGAACAGATTAATCCATTTTACATTGATTCCTATTGGAAAAATAGTTTCGGTTTATGAACATTTTGGGTTACGAACAGGCTTCAGGAACAAATTAAATTTGTGAACTTAAATGAAACAATATAAAATTAAAAATAAGTGAATGTAAAAATGAAAGAAAACGTGAAATGAGTTTAAGTGAAGAAAAAAAGATTTTTTTTAAAGAAAGTTTGAGAAAAAAGAAAAAAAAAGGAAAGTAACCAAAGCTAATACTGTCCTTGTATATATGATACTGAATGCAGGACACTCTCCTCAGATGAAGAAGAGATGAATCAACAGAGATGTAGTCCTACAGGAGGATACTGAGAATACCATGGACCGAACATATGAGCAAAGACAAAGTTCTAGAGATAATGTCAGTAAAAAGGATATATAGAGCAACCTCGGTTCTCAAGCGTCTCACAAGTTGAAAAAACTGGTTTTTGATCAGAAAATTTGAGATGAAAATGCCTCAGTTATCGAACAAACATTTTGTTCTCAAACAACATTGCTAAACTGAGCCAAACGCAAATGAAATCATTTGTGAGTTGACTGCCATATTGTATACATTCGTGTCTTGTGTTGTGCTTTGCTTTTCCAATTTTTTCTCTTTATCAGTCCTTAGTCATGACTCAAAAAGAAACTAGCAATGATATTGGTAAAGGAAATAGAAAAGAGAAAAACGATTATTGATGATATTGTCTCTTCCTACTCAGTTTCATATGGCAAAATCAATGATCTATACTATTTTTATAAATAAAGAGACAATCATGTCTTTCTTTCCCCTTTTCAAAGAATAACATCTCTTTCCTTCCCCTTTTACACCACCTTCTTCTTACACCATCAATTATCCTACTTACAGGTACGGTAAAATTAAAGTGTTCACCTATATTTTATCTATTTAGTATTGGGCTTATTTATTTTTTCTTAGATTTAATAATTTTTAATTAGTTTTGTGTATAAACTTGTGCACTAAGTACTTTTGTAAAAGTTTAAATAAGCAATCATCTTGGACCAAGGAACAGATTAATGCATTTTATATTGATTCCTATTGGAAAAATGATTTCAGTTTACAAACATTTTGGGTTACGAACGGGCTTCAGGAACAAATTAAATTCATGAACCAAGGTTCCTCTGTACCTAATTTAAACAGAATATATTTTCTAATAAGTGTAGTATTTCAAATGAGCAAACAATTTAGATTTGAAATTTGTTCATTGTGTTGTCAGTGAAATAATGACAGGTAACAAACTTTTAGTACTTATTTGTCTTTTGGGGGGGGGTCTTTTTTTTTTTTTTATTTATTTATCTATTTTTCATTTAGGTCGTTTGGCGTAAGCTTGAAGACTCCTCCCCTTCTGAGACTTACCGGGTGATACCTCCACCTTCCTCTCCGGAAACTTCAGCTAAATTTTATCAACAGTCTTCCAAGGTACATTCTTTCCCCAGATATTCCCAGCCACCCCAGTTTCCTGCTCCTACCCACCAGAAGTCAACCCATTTGTACTCACCACCACCTTCAGGTCATCCAGTACATCATTATCAAGCACAACAACAACAGCAGCAGCAGCAACAATCATCACCCTCCCCAGCACATAACTTCAGGTCGAATTCACAAAGTCATCACCACAATCAAAACAGAAATAAAAAACCTAACTTTCAAAATTTATAAATATATACGTTAAAAATTTACAGCTAGGTCATGTCTCTCGTAGACGTAATTACATATCAATTTTTAAATGCTTTCCGTTGATCGTTTTAAAAGTATATTCTGTTATCAAAACAGATACAGTCAAGCCTCACCTAATGACTTCCTTGTTTAACAAACCCCGGATTTACAACCGGATATGAAATCTTATAAATCTTATAAATAATTTTTAAATCCAGCCAGTCGGTAGTTTTGTACTTACACCAAAAATTTAATTGTGGTTTTCTCTTCCTTCAAAATGAATCGAGTAAAAAAGATTTACAATATACAGACTTAAGTAATATATCGAATATAGAGCTGATTTTCTTTTTTACAATGCCCAAGAGCCAGTCAAGTTAGAAATTTTGATTGGTTCGGTTTCTGCGGCTTGTCAACCCTTTTCTGGTTATTTAAAGCCAGAAAATATTTGTAAGATTTTTTTATTGATTTATTTATATATTTAAGATGATAATGGTTTAGTGATACAAATCTTACTAATGGTGGGAGAAGAGGTGGATTCAAGCCTAACCAGAATTTGATAAACAAATTATAAAGTGGGGGATCAATTCTATATTACAATCAATATATAAAATGATCCCTCACTTTATTTCCATGGTAATTTCATTTATATTCCATAGAATGTAAATAAATTTATCTAAAAGAGATGCCTGTGGAGCTAATCAGTATTTTATTGATTGATGGATTCATTTTCTACAGCTTTTCAACACTTTGCAGGTTATTTTAATTAATCTGCAAAGTGTTTAATATGATTTAGATGGCAAGAATTTTTTTTTTTTTTTTTGAGATATTAATAGTTTAGTGATATGCGTTTTACTATTTGACCCATAGCTGTGGGGAGAAGTGAATTCATATCTTCTGAAGGGTATTTGCACATAAGTGAATATAATCAGGAATTGGGACCCGGATCTCCGATTAACAATTTCAAGTCATTATACATTACACTACCTGCACATCAAAACTTTCATCACTTGGTATTCCCAAATGGTCACCCATCTAGGTACTGACCAGGCTCGATGTTGCTTAACTTTGGTGACTGTAAGAAGCACAATTTATGGAAGATAACAGTTAACCCCTAGACTTGAACAGGCTAAAAGTTTAGTGGTCAAGGAAGCATCCTCTTGGGAGTCGGTTCCACAAAGTAGATGGTTTGTATAAGGGGAAGCTTCTCAAGTGGAACTTACATTTCACAAATGGAATATGAAGGGAATATGGGCGTGGTTTGCTACAATGTGTGTGGCATGGTAGGTCATAGCCGAGAAAGTTAGAACTGGTGAGACTAATGAATGTAGTTCATCTGAAAACTTTCTGTGGAAATAGTGATAGAACAGTTTACTGTTCAGCACATTACCATACGGTATAAATATTTAGAAATAAATTAGCAATGGTATAAATTGTGTAAATGTGGCATTGAAGCTATCTGAAGATGATTGACACAAACCCATTACGTGAGTAACCTGACTGAAATTTTGGTCAGCTACAGTTTCTTATCTAGTGACCAGGTTCTTGGAATTAAATTATTTGAAATTACCATATTTGATGGCATATTAGACACATGGGTGTATAAGACGCACCCCAATTTCAGCAAGGCAAATCAAGAAAAAAATAGTAATTAGTAAAATTATTAGTAAATGGTACAGCCTAGGCTATATTTATGAGGTATTATATTGGTTAAACAAGCCATTACAATTAATTGAAAAATAATAGTAAAACAAGACCATGAGCCCATAAAAACTTTATTATATCCAAAGGTAAGAAAACAAAATAAAAATCAAGCAATTATTACAACCAAGCTAAACAGTACAGTTACCATTAAAATTCAGTCAAAAATTTTCCTTTATAGGATTTGTACAACCTGCGTCTTGTAAACGTCTTAGTGGAATAATTAGGATATAAAAATTCTGATTGTATTGATACCAATGCAACTGGAAGTTATCGCAAGAAAAATATTAATGAAACAAATATATTTTATAAATATATAATTTGAATTTATTGCATATAATTTTATTGAAACAAAGTACTAATATTAAACATGATGAAATTAATATAATGAATATTATCAATGATAACACATTTAATCTGCATAATAGCCTTTTAAATAATGACAATAGATATATGAAAGTTACTCTAAAGTCTAAGCTAATAAGAGTTGCCAGGTAGCTAATTTCGACTGACTATCGCAAATTTTAAACTTGCATATGACATATGCAAAGGAATTTTAAAAGATATTTTTAGTAAAAAAAAGTGCACCTTATATTCCATCAAATACGGTACTTATTTTTTTTACTGATATTCACCTCATACAAGTTCCAAGAGCCACTTGGCAAAACTTAAGAGGTTTGTTGAATAAGACGTAAGAAGCATAATTTATGAGGATATGCAGGAAATATAATGGTTAACTCTAGACTTGAACAGGTTAAGAATATTATGGTCAGGAAAGCAACCTCTTGGGAGTTGATTCCACAAAGAAGCAGTTCATGGAAAGAAGCTGTTCAAGTAGAACTTGCTCCTAACTAATGGAATTGGAAGGGAAGGCAGTTGTTTCACCACAAATACGATGTGGGTCTTAGCTGTGAAAGGTAGAGTTAGTGGAACTAATGAATGTAGCTCATCTGAACATTTATGATAGGAGTTCAACAAAGATCGGTAATACAGCCATACCAAACTTATTAACTTACCTGTTTAATGAAACCCAGGCTTAAAACCACCTATAAAATTTCATTATTATTTTTTTTATTTTTTTTTTTAAATTCAACCAGTTGATATTGAACATTTTAAAATGAATCAAGTGAAAAATAAATAAAAAAAAAATTGCTTGTTCTGTATTTACAGTATGTAAAACAAAGTAATGTAGAGACTATAATTTGTTTATTATGTTTACTGTTTAGTACACTAATGTACTGTACTGTTCAGTACACTACTATATTATATAAACATTTAAAAATAGAAATGTTCTGAGTGATGTAAATGTGACTATCTGAAACTGGTTGGAACAAATAAATCCATTACATGCATACAATGCCTGAAATAGCAGTCAGGTACAACTTCTCAATTAGCTACCAGTTCATTTAGCAACTAGGTCATTGTAATTAAATCTGGTCATTAATTCAGCAGTGACTATAATTAATAGCAATATTCTTGCATAACTAACAAACATAATGTGAATGAAATTGGATCAATAAGTCATTATAATCTGAATTTTGATTTTTAAATTTTCCTGATATATTGTACGTTTGGCAAACATAGGCCTCCATGCCCACAATAAACCAGTTTTTTTACCATGACACCACTTTTTTTTAACTACCTTCAATCTTCAACAATGTTTTGTTTTTTTTTTAAAGTGATCATTTAGAATTGGAATAAAACCTAAACTTATAAAAGTGAATTTATACAGTTTCTTTGTTCTTAAAAGTTTATAACAAAAATAACAAATACTATTTATTTATTAGATTGTTTATTTACAATGCTTATTTATTATATTATTTATTGGAATAATTATAATAAAAATATTGGGATGGTTGGTAAAACATTGCCTAATTGCTAATTGATTCAGACTTTATAAAATGGTAAGTAATGATTTCCTTATAAAGGGTATTTCATAAAGACAGATCAAAGTCAGCAGTAAATAAATCAGTGTTATTGGTAAAAATTTATTTATTTCTCTATTGGATCATATTATTTAAGTCATGGCAATTATGTGTGAAAAATAATATCGTCCAAATGTCAGCCAAATCTGAAAGAAAAAGAAAAAAGATCATTAAACACTTAAATTTAATTCACATTTAAAATCAGTCCAAGTTATTGGAACACTTTTTAGTTGGTTCACATATTTTAATAATTTGATGTTTTAAATTTATGAATAAAAAATTGTTTTTCATATTTATTTCTTTATAAATTAGTTAATGATAAATATTGTATTGCATTCTAATTGTGTTAGTTTTTCTTT
Source organism: Acanthosepion pharaonis (assembly GCA_903632075.3). Lineage (NCBI taxonomy): Eukaryota > Metazoa > Mollusca > Cephalopoda > Sepiida > Sepiidae > Acanthosepion > Acanthosepion pharaonis. Next base: position 841,194 of record CAHIKZ030005157.1, on the reverse strand, counting down.
TTTTTTTTTTTTTAGAATGTTGTAAATATAAAATTATTCTTGTAAATAAACAATCTAATGAATAGTGTTTAACATTTTTGTTGTCAATTCTCAAAAACAAAAAAATATATATAATTTCACTTTCATCATATGTTGGGTTTTATTACAATTCTAATCGTTTTTTTTTAAAAAAAACAATAAATATTGCCAAAAAGTGAAGGTAGTTAAAAAACAGTGCTGTCTAAGGAAAATCTTCCTTTCAACACTCCATTGTATTGCAGTCACTTTTATCCATGTTTCCTGTTCATTATATAATAACTACTACTGAAAACAATACATAGGAACAAAGGATATGATGTTAAAAAAAAAAAAATTCATATTTTTTCATCATTGAGCTATGAACTTATTGATGCACTTATATGTATATTTATACAAATTTTAATCAATAACTCTATAGCCAGGTATGTACTTAACTGTATTTTGTCCTGAGATTTTCACTGTGTAATATTCAATGTCTGTTATTAACATCCATTACTGAATTGCACTGACTTGAAATGAGATTATGTCAAAAAAATATCTACGATGTAAAATAAATGCTTTTTCTGTCTGAATTTCTGGGATGAGGAGTAATCATTATTTATGCAATTTACATTTGGACTGTTGTCCTCATCTTTGTTGTTGTTATAACAATATTTCAGCCATTGTGCTGTTCAGCCTTCATCAGGTGTATATAAATCCAGGTAACCTACAGGGAATTTTGAACTGAATCCTTTATTTCAGAGTTTCCTTGTTTCAGTAGAAACTGAGTGAGCAAAAACAGATCAGTACTAAAAATAAGAACTAGATATGATATCCCTAGATCTGGACAGTGGAATGAGAACAGTCTACCCCTGGAGATTTTAAATGGTAACAGGATAAAATTCCAGCCTCTTATCCCAAAATTTGTCAAAATCCTAGTCTCATAAATAAGTCACATATATAAAAAGAAACAAATTTAAGTTAATTCAGGACATGGACAAATGTATAAAAAAAAAACCTCTTAATTCAGCACACTATCTTCATATATGGTCGATGTTGTTTGTTTATATTTTGTTGCAAACCTTAGAAAGACTCCTTTTATAGCTTTCTTCGAATAAAGTATTGTCATATAGGATACTAGGATGCCCTAACTATGAAATATATCAAATATGTGACTGTAGCTGTAACAGAGAAGCAGGTCAACCAGACAAGAAATCTAGAGTTGGTTGCATGTGGTACAGTAAGCAAAAGGAATTATCTCCTCTTCCATAATTGGCTGTTAAGAGAGGACCTTCTACTTAGAGTAGGTAGTGCTGACAAAATTTGAATACAAACGATACTGGCCAGGTATTAGCCAATAGTCAGCATGGGTCTGGGACTGAGAGAGCTATATATCACCAGCTTTTTGTCAGTTGGGGGTGGGGAGTGCTCTTGATGTGTGGATCATTGGAGTTTATATTTACTTTACTTAAAAACCAGACAAAACGAATACAGTAGCATTGTTAAATTTTTTTTTTTTTTTAGTGGTTGAACCCACAATTAATTTCTGTAGCAAAGAGAGCAAACTCACAAACTCGTGAAGCAGGTAACAGAAATCGATCTTTCTTGTACATATAAGCGTATATATTGGATACTAGCAGTAGAGCCAGCGTTGCCGGGGATGTAACAATGAGATAGATCAAGTATCGACCATCATAAAAGATTGAAAAATAAAATTGACAAAAGATTATTGTTTAAGGTTGACGGACACGCATGTTTTTTTTGGGGTTTTTTTTTTTACGAATTGGTCAAACCCAAACTCAAACATTGTTTTCAATCGTTATCAGTCTACCGATTGAATAGAATTTTATTATAAACAATTGTCTTGTAAATGGAATTTTTAAAGCATTGTGAATGTAAAAATAAAGAAAAAAGTGTTCAAGCCAATGAGAAACACTACCTGCCAAAAAAAGTGAAGTTTTGTTGAAATCGGTTGAAAAATGTAGGAAATCCAATCCCATATATAAACGAACACACACACACAAACAACCAACCTGGGTTTTATAATAAGTATAACTCGATTATGAGTTGTCTCCCTTTCATTAATGCTTCTTAATCGTGTTTTCAAATTGAGTTCTTCCAAAAACAATTGTGTTTTTCCAATTTTTGGCGCTGTCAGAACCACCGCAAGGTTATTTTACATAGTCCTGTGAAGTTTTGTTGAAATCGGTTGAAAAATGTGGGAAATCCGATCCAATATATAAACGTACGGACACACACACACACACACAATCTGCGTTTTATAATAAGTAAGATTATTGGTATTGTCTCAGTTTGACATTAAAATTTGAATTAAAAGTTTCTTGAATTTTCAATGTTAAATTTGTTTCATTTTATATATGAGACTTTTATTTACGAGACTGGGATTTTGTCCACTTTTGAGATAAGAGTGTTGGTTTTTTATCCACTGGGTTTTTGTCGTGGATTCATTTAAATAATGGGTTCAGTACGAAATTCCCTGTAGGTTACCCAGATCGATATACTCCTGATGAAAGCTGGAGGGCACAATGGCCGAAAAATTGTGATAAAAACAACAACAAAGATGATAACAATGGGTCAAATGTAAGTAGTGTAAATAATAAATGCTTCGTTTATCATTATGCTTCTGATTGCTTGATGTTTTTACACCTGAAATTTTTATATGAACCAAAGTTTTATAATTATCACAGATTTTTACTTAATTATTTTTTCATTAAAATAAATTGTCATATTGTCTTAAAGGTGCTACCAATTAAATTCATCATTTTTATAATAATATTCCAAAAGAAATTTCAGCAAACACTGACCAACATGCTCACAAAAAAAAGGAGTGTCAAAAGGATGGTTGTTTCCATGTCGCCACTATTATTATAACTACCTTCACTCCTCAGCAATGTTTATTGTTTTAAAAACAATGATTATAAAAACAAACATATGATGAAAGTAAATTTATACATTTTTTTTTTTTGTTCTTGAGAATTTTCAAAAAAATATTAAACATTATATATTGGTTTGTTTATTTATTACTAGTGTACCCATGCTGTCAAAATTTATGAGGAGAAGTAATGTATTATAAGTACTGTGTATTATAATGCAAGTAATTTTCTATTAATCCAAATACAATTTTGTAATTTAAAATAATTCATTGTTAACATTAATAATTGAACAGTGTACAATTTATAAACACCTTAGGAAAGATATCCATATTTTATCCTCTTTGTAGCTTTTGTATGCACAGCTTTTGTGAGAAACCTTTGAGAGTCAAATTTGCTGAGAAATTAGAACATTATCATTAGTGATAGTCGATCTCACAATCCAAGACACCTTGAAGAAAAGTAACTTTATGTGAAGTTTAATTCAAGCTGAAATAAAATATAAACTTTGGCAAAGTTTTGTCTGACATATATTTATCTCCTCTCTTTATCCCTTTCTATTCCCTCCTCTCTCTCTCTCTCTCTCTCTCTCTCTTTCTTTCTTTGCAGTTGTGTATCTGCTTTTTTTCATGGCTACTTTCCATCATTGCTTTCACTTTGATCATAGTTTGCAGAGAGAGGGAAAGAAGGGGGTTGCTTTGTAGTTTGTCAGTACAGTAGCTTTTTGTATGTTGATGTGAATGGGGTAGTGACTTCTGTGCATCTCATGTCAAAATTTCGCACACAGCCCCTCAATTATTAAACACAAAAAACACACACACACACACACACACACACACACACATATATTGCATATTATATTTAAGGATAATTTTATATTTCCACCATTCTAAAAACTAATACAATTAAAACTAATGTAATGCAATATTTATTTACAAATTTATAAAGAAATAAACATGAAATCAATTTTTTTTTTCATAAATTTATAGATGGCTGACCACTCATATCCGAGAATGCCTGTTTACTAGGGTGGCTAGCTAATCCTTGTTGCAGACGCCTGCTCAGGCAAATTTGTGCTTGTTCAACACCCATAGAGCCCATCTGTGGTTTATATTTCAATTATGCTGAGTGGACCTTAGTCACAGTTTCTGGGGGAGAGCATGTTATCTAGTGTGAGCCACAGTATGAACATGGCCAGCACTCTCAAACCCTCAGTCATGATGACTTGTGACTTTCTGCTGACACAACCATTGATGGCTCCTAAAGGCTTCCATCTACCCAATTTCACTCACAGGGCTTATAAATTTATAAACATTTACTAAATTATTAAAATATGTGAACCAATTATAAGGAAATCCCTATTATTTATCATTTTGTAAAGTTGGCAATTAGCCAGTATTTTTCCAGTCATTACAGTAAATAATATAATAAATAGTGTTTATTACTTTTGTTGTCAATTCTCAAGTATCAATTTTTTTTAAATATCAGGCACAAATTAATTGTATTTTACACGATGTGTATGTATATATCGTATTTAATCTTTTCTGATTATATTATTTTCTTTCGAATATTTTTTATTTTCCCAAGTACTTTCAATCTCATTTGAGACTATCTTCAGGGGGTTAAGTTGTCTGTGAGTATGTATATGTGTTTCTGTGAATTTAAAACATTTCAACTGTTTGTTTTTTGGGGTTTTTTACTGCTTTAATGAAACCAGTTTGAATGAAAATATGCTTCCCAAATATATACACTTTAATAATTTAGTAAATGTTTATAAATTTATGAATAAAAATTCTTTTCATATTTCTTTCTTTATAAAGTGGTAAAATAAGTATTGCATTGCATTAGTTTTAATACAATTGTATTATTTCTTACAAAGTTATAAAAATAAAATTATTCTTGTAAATAAATAAATAGTTTTTATTATTTTTGTTGTCAATTCTCAAGAAGAACAAAGAAAATGTATAAGTTCACTTTTATCTTGTGTTTAGGTTTTATTCCAATTCTGTCATAACCTAGAAAGGGTTACTGAATGAGGAATAACCAAAACGGAGGTTGGAAATGAAGTGATAATCTTTATAACATCAACAAAATACAATACTTGCCAGCGGCATGAAGTAGGTAAACCACTGCTAGTGGTGGACTATTTAAAAAGCATATTACCCTCACTTACAATAGTGTCCAACGTATTTATGAGGATTGGGACATACCCATTAGGTATTCATTTGTACAGTATATAACAAATTCTAACCTTCGATTTTTAAAACAACAAACAATGCCATAGAGTGAGGCGGGGGGGGGGGGTTAAAACAAAAGCAGTGTCATGGGAAAAACCATCCTTTTGACATTCTATTTATTTTGCATGCACAAAGGTCCATCTTTGCCGAAATTTCTGTATTAATCAAATCCTGAAAAAAAGGGGTTTTTGTCATCATTTTACTGATTTAATGAACATTCTTTTAATATTTTCAGTATCATTAAAAATATTAAAAATGTCATTAAAATATTAAAAAATATCATTAAAAATGTCATTAAAATATTAAAAAATATCATTAAAAATGTCATTAAAATATTAAAAATATCATTAAAAATGTAAAATATCCTTAAAAATCACAAACATTCTATTATGCATTTTGTTTTAAAACTGATTTTCCTAAAGTTATTCATTTCTTCTTTTGTCAGAAAGATTTACCAATAATAATAATTATCACTTAGTGATCATTTTGTTTTGAAATTAAATAAAAGTTGACAATGGTTTTTGGTTATGTTTTTGTCTTTGTTTTCTTTACTTTAGCTGGGATATTAATGTCATTTGAAAAATGAATATTTATAAAATTCCTGGGAATTTTAATTATTTTCAAAACTGATAATATTTTCAAAATTAATATTTTTAAAATGGCTGGTAATTAACATTATTTTAAAAGTTGCTGGGAATTTTAATTATATTCAAAAAATTAATATTGCATTAAAAATTATTATTTTTAAAATTAAAATTATTATTAAAATAGCTGGGGAATTAATATTTCAAAATTTATAATTTCAAAATTAATGATTTTTCAATGTCTGGTAATTAACATTATTTTCAAAATTAATATTTTTAAAATTGCCGAGAATTTTTATTATTTTCAAAATTAATATTACTAAATTATTATTTTCAAAACTAATATTTTTATAATAGCTTGGAATTAATATTATTTTTAAAATTAATATCATTATTAAAATTATTATTATTTTTAAAATAGCTGGGAATTATTATTTCAGAATTAATATTTTTAAAATTAATATTATTTTTTAAAATAGCTAAGAAAATATATTACTTTGGAAATTAACTCTTTGAGCCCCACACTCTTGAACAATTTTAACTCTTCTGCCTCCTGAGCTCCTGAATCTGAATTCACAAATAATTGTTATGTAATGTTTCACGGTAGATATAAAAATAGTTACAAGTGTTTATCCACCATTCAACCCGTGACTGGGCATTAAGTCATTTTTCTCTACCAACGGTAAAGCGCAAAGGGTTAATCTTACAATATTAATATTTTTATTTTAAAAAAAATTGACTCTCAAAATGAAATCTTTCAACTGTCATTATAACCAGCTTCAATTGTTTTATTACTATAAATGTAATTTATTTATTACGATAAATGTAATTTTTAGTGGATGCATGTGTTTGAATTAACATTTGTGTTTTTTTATCTTCTTAATGAAATCAAGCAGTCTAGATCAAGAACTCCTGATAAAGAAAAATATGACTCCTGATGGGAATTGAACCTGGATCCCATTTTTTCCTCAAGGAAACCACTTTGTAGTCAAAGCATGCTGTTACCAATTTGGCCATGGGAAGCCATCATAGGGCAAAGTTCAGTTACCTATTAGGTTGTCACACATGAAATGGCACATTTTTCGGTTGTTTTTGATCTGGTTGTCTAACAAAGTAACCTCCTAAGTATATATAAAAGAAAAAAATTGCCTTATTCTTGACTCTTTTTCTCTCCAGCTACTTTTTCTTTCAATAAAAATGATTACAATGAAACAATGTTGAGTAATCTTACTGTATGAGTACAAACTGGGAAAAAGAACCATTTTTGCATCAAATCATTACATGTGATGAGGAATGGATACTCTTCAACAATGGTAAGTGAGTAGGGCAGTATTTAGATGCAAAACAATGTCCAAAACTTCAACTGAACCCTAAAAAGTTAATGGTTACTGTATGGTGGTCTTTCAAAGGGGTTATTCATTATTAATTCTTGCCTCAAGGGAAAAAATTACCAGCTACCTCATATGGTGGAGAAAATGAGTGTAGGCCCAAAAATTTGAAAAAAAAACATTCCAGATTTGTGAAAAGGGATGACACAATTTTGCTGCACAACAACGCATAGGTGCAGGCTTTTCAGTCAACTGTCCAAAAGCTGCATATCCTGAATTATGAAATTTTGCTTTATCCTCCATATTCACTTAATATCTCTCCTACTGATTATCACTTATTTAAGCATTTTGAGCTTTTCATATGCAAGGAAACATTCCCCAATAACAATGAGGTAATCAAATCATTTGAACTGTTTATCACATCAAAGGATGAGAACTTTTTAAAAGATGGGGACAAGAATTTAGAGTCACACTGGAGAACAGTCAGTCATCAAGATGGTGCCTATTTCAGCTAATTAATTAGTTCTTTAACATTTCAAAAGCATTTTATTCATTTCCTATAAAGTGCATCATTTTATGTGTGACAACCTAATATTTAAGGAATATACATCTTTTGTTGGGATTTCTTCATTTCTCTTTTTGCTAGTTCCATTTTTATGTCCAAGGCATAAACTGTAATTTTTAAATGGATATTTTTAATCTGACATTATTTCTTATTAGTACAAATATTATTTTTAGTAGCTACAGGTGTTTGAGTTGACATCTGTATTTTCTTTTCTTAAACAACTTAGATTTAGAAGTCCTACTAAAGAAGAATGTGCCTCCCAATAGGAATCGGGACTTATATTCTCTTTTTCTACAAGGGAAGCCATTCCCATAAGGGAAACACACTTAAGCTCAAACATGTGTACCCACTAAAAATAATATTTATAGTAAGAATAGATAATGTTGGATGATTAAAATCCATTTACAAATAATCCGCTTCACTCCAAGCTGTTGGCTCCAATCCTGATTGAAATGACTGCAAAATGCTTCCCTCCCCCCCAAAATTTATAGGCAAAATACACTGATGCATGCTGGGATATTTTCCCAGCTAATAAGATAGACCACTTCTTGGTCTCATCCAATATATTTCTGTTCTTTCTTGTCTTGAAGTCAGAATACTGCAATCAATCTTTTGTCTGTATCATTTTTATGTGTCAATACCAATTCTTAGTTTATGAAATTTTGCCTTATTACTGTTGTGTTGCTTTTCCTTATTGCTGTTGCTTTGCCTTATTGCAGTTTTTGCCTTATTACTGTTGTGTTGCTTTTCCTTATTGCTGTTGCTTTGCCTTTTGCTTTGCCTTATTGCTGTTGCTTTGCCTTATTGCAGTTGCTTTGCCTTATTACTGTTGTGTTGCTTTGCCTTATTGCTGTTGCTTTGCCTTATTGCAGTTGCTTTGCCTTATTACTGTTGTGTTGCTTTTCCTTATTGCTGTTGCTTTGCCTTATTGCAGTTGCTTTGCCTTATTGCTGTTGCTTTGCCTTATTGCAGTTGCTTTGCCTTATTACTGTTGTGTTGCTTTTCCTTATTGCTGTTGCTTTGCCTTATTGCAGTTGCTTTGCCTTATTACTGTTGTGTTGCTTTTCCTTATTGCTGTTGCTTTGCCTTATTGCAGTTGCTTTGCCTTATTACTGTTGTGTTGCTTTGCCTTATTACTGTTGCTTTGCCTTATTGCACTTTGCCTTATTACTGTTGCTTTTCCCTTATTACTGTTGCTTTGCCTTATTGCTGTTGCCTTTTGCTTTGCCTTATTGCTGTTTTTGCCTTATTGCTGTTGCTTTGCCTTATTGCTGTTGCTTTGCCTTATTGCAGTTGCTTTTTCCTTATTACTGTTGCTTTGCCTTATTACTGTTGCTTTGCCTTATTACTGTTGCTTTGCCTTATTGCTGTTGCTTTTACCTTTATGCAGTTGCTTTGCCTTATTGTTGCTTTGCCTTATTACTGTTGTGTTGCTTTGCCTTATTGCTGTTGCTTTGCCTTATTGCAGTTGCTTTGCCTTATTACTGTTGTGTTGCTTTGCCTTATTGCTGTTGCTTTGCCTTATTGCAGTTGCTTTGCCTTATTACTGTTGTGTTGCTTTTTTCCTTATTGCTTTTGCTTTGCCTTATTGTTTGCTTTGCCTTATTGCTGTTGCTTTGCCTTATTGCAGTTGCTTTGCCTTATTACTGTTGTGTTGCTTTTCCTTATTGCTGTTGCTTTGCCTTATTGCTTTGCTTTGCCTTATTGCAGTTGCTTTGCCTTATTGCTTTTTTGCCTTATTACTTGTTTGCCTTATTACTGTTGTGTTGCTTTTCCTTATTGCTTTTTTGCCTTATTGCTGTTGCTTTGCCTTATTGTTGCAGTTGCTTTGCCTTATTACTGTTGTGTTGCTTTTCCTTATTGCTGTTGCTTTTTCCTTATTGTTGTGTTGCTTTGCCTTATTGCAGTTGCTTTGCCTTATTACTGTTGTGTTGCTTTTCCTTATTGCTGTTGCTTTGCCTTATTGCAGTTGCTTTGCCTTATTATTACTGTTGTGTTGCTTTTCCTTATTGCTGTTGCTTTGCCTTGCAGTTGCTTTGCCTTATTGCTGTTGCTTTGCCTTAGTTGCTTTGCCTTATTACTGTTGTGTTGCTTTTCCTTATTGCTGTTGCTTTGCCTTATTGCAGTTGCTTTGCCTTATTGCTGTTGCTTTGCCTTATTGCAGTTGCTTTGCCTTATTACTGTTGTGTTGCTTTTCCTTATTGCTGTTGCTTTGCCTTATTGCAGTTGCTTTGCCTTATTACTGTTGTGTTGCTTTTCCTTATTGCAGTTGCTGTTGCTTTGCTTTGCCTTATTGCAGTTGCTTTGCCTTATTACTGTTGTGTTGCTTTGCCTTATTGCTGTTGCTTTTGCCTTATTGCAGTTTGCTTTGCCTTATTACTGTTGTGTTGCTTTTCCTTATTGCTGTTGCTTTGCCTTATTGCAGTTACTTTGCCTTATTACTGTTGTGTTTTTTCCTTATTGCTGTTGCTTTGCCTTATTGCAGTTGCTTTTCCTTATTGCTGTTGCTTTGCCTTATTGCAGTTGCTTTGCCTTATTACTGTTGTGTTGCTTTGCCTTATTGCTGTTGCTTTGCCTTATTGCTGTTGCTTTGCCTTATTGCAGTTGCTTTGCCTTATTACTGTTGTGTTGCTTTGCCTTATTGCTGTTGCTTTGCTTTGCATAAATTATTTGCTTAATATTATTTTTTTGCCCTGTTCTTTTCTTTCTCTTGCTATTGTTTATTGCAAACTTTGTTAATTCTGTTTGTTGGGCATTTCTGTCAATTTAACCATGGCCAATTACTCTACACAGGCTTGACCACTTGACCCAACCTAGACGAATACTTCAACTAGTTTGTTATAATCTGAAAATAAAATGTTTTTGATTTTATTACATTGATTATTACAGGTCAGTTTTCTTATCTTTGTCCCAATATTGGATGTGTGGCCAATTGTTTAGAACATCCAATTTCCAACCATGAGCCCCAGGTTCAAATCTCTGGTCAATTTGTCAGGAAGGTAACATCTTAATGCAAGCAATCTGGAGAGGTCATCCCAATGTGCTGTTGTTTTGGTGAGTACCTGAAAGCCATAGCATAGGTTGACCCAAGACTTGTGAGTGAAATTGGATAGAGGGAACTATTTGGGAGCAGTTGATGGTTGAGATAGCATGAAGTCGCAAGTCATCTTGACTGAAGGTTTGAGCATACTGGCCTTGTTCAGACTGTTGATCACACCAGATAATGCAGTCTCTCTTAGAAACAGTAACTACAGTCTATTCAGTAAAGTTTTTTTTATTATTATTATACTGTTCCCCCTATACAAGGAAGATGACATCGTTATCAGTCTCAAGAGTTGATCCCAATGTGCAGTTGCTTTGGAAAATATCTGAAATCCATACCATTGGTTGACCCGTTATATCACTATATTTCAATGGCTATACCCTTTGACCTCAAGTATATATCACTATCTTCTTATTTATTTATTTTTTTTTTTTTTTTGAGAATTTTCAATTCTGATTATTTTTTCAAAATTGAATAAGATAATAATAATTATAACCAGAATAATAATAATAGTAATAATAATAGTAATAATAATAATGATAATAATAATATAATGATGATAATAATATAATAATGATAATAATAATAGTAATAATGATAATAATAATGATATAATAATAGTAATAATGATGATAATAGTGATAATAATGATGATAATAATAGTAATGATAATAATAATAATATTAATAGTAGTAATAATAATGATATAATAATAATAGGAATGTTAATGATAATAATAATAGTAATGATAATAATAATAAGCTCCTGTGGGATAAAACTATCTTAATCGACAAGTGCAGCTAACGGCAATATCATGTTCAAACACCGGTTCTCATTCAATCACCAAAGTTAAGCAACATTGAACCTGGTCAGTACCTATATGGGTGAATGTTCAGGAATACCAGGTGCTGTAAGCTTGGATGTGTGGGTGGGGTAATGGATAACAGCTTGGAATGAGAAATTGGAGAGCCAAATTCAAATTTCAGTCAGGTTCATTATATTCACTCCTCCCAGCTATAGGTTAAATAGTAAGACATGTATCAGAAAACTATTATTATCACTAATCAATTCTTACAATCCGAAAAAAAATGTTTTGGCTTTAAATAACTTTTAAAAGTTTGATAAAGCATAAAAAACAAATCAATTCAATTGGCAAGAGAAACCAGTTTGATATCACACATGCAAAACAGCAGCCATGTACGGATCCTGATAATTGTTGCAGTACCTCTGGATAACATCAGAAAATACAGAGGTACCAAGATCTAGCAGAACAAATCAGAGGGAATATGCTAAACAGCAGCAGAATGTACAGATGGCAATGCTGCTTGGAACAGCTCTTGTGCTAAGGAAAATATTGCATCTCTATAAGATGTGGGTAGGAACTAAGTACTCATCTGAAACATCTAAAAGTGGATGAATTGTAGACTGAGAAATATGTAAAAGAACCAGAAATAAGTAGACAGAAGAGTTACAGAGTGGCAACCTTATGGCAGTGGGAAAGTGACTGAATAAATGAAAGTGACTTTTAAATAAAACTAATAAAAAGAAACATATAAGATGGACAATGTAGATGAAAACTGATTTCTCAACAGTAATTTCTCATGATGAATTTAGAGTTACATTTAGATTAACCTAATGACCAGGCTAGAGATTGTGTCCTTCCTGGAAATAGTCAACCAAAACAATTTAAAAGACAACAGTGGGAAGGTAGAATAATGTTTTAGGCTAGTATCGTCGACACAAAAATTATCAGTCCAATAAAAGTTGATGTTGGTATGAAGTATAATAATACAGAGAAATTTTAAAAGTTCTTGGACAAGACTAAAAGAGTGGTCCAGACCACAATCAAGAAACTAAGCTAAAGAGTCCATTTAAAGCAAGACTATGTTCAATCAGAGTTTGCAAAGCTCACTAATGGCCACCTTCACTACCAAAAAATAAATGATTTGAAAGAGAACAAACTGACCTCTACCATGCCTCTCCAATAGAAAACTTGGTTGATCATTAAGAGAGATTTATAGAAAACAATATTCAAGGAATTAAGAAGACAAACGATAACATGTGACATTGCATTTAAATATTTGAAGATCAAAGTTAACTGGGAAGCAAGAAGCCAGAAGAGAGTTCCACAAGCAAGAAGTGCCATAGGAGAAACTATTAGCATAGAACTTGCAGTTACATCTAGTAGTGGCGTAGCTAGAGTAAACATCACCCGGGCGGTCCGCTCAAATGTCACCCCAATGACCCCGATTCACCCTATGCTGAATGGTTAGCTGTAGCTAAATTTTCATTCATGCTCTACCTCACTCGGTTCATATGCCCGCCTGCGAAACCCTGTGTCTCCACCACTGTTTTCAGACTATTTTTGGCACCCTAGCCTGGTTGAAAAATTTTGTTGGTGGTGACATTGTGTCACCCCTCCTGTGCTGGCACCCGGGGCGATCCCCCCCCCTTAGCTACGCCACTGACATCTAGCCATTTTGACTGTAAAATGATGAGACCTTGCTGCCAATTTAGTACTGCACTTGAATTCATAAAGTCTAGAACCCATATAGGAAGGTTCATCAGAACAATTACCATGAAAATATTTATAGAAAAACCAAAGGGACGCTATGTTATGACAATAGGAAAGTGACTAAATCCAAGATACCAGGTCAGGACCAATAACATTGAAGGAGAGAGAACGTGAAAATGTGGAATGGAATCATGTGACATCTTGTCCTCATTCTTTCTACCTTATGGTAAAAGTAATTGCTTATGTCTTTTATAGTTTAAATGTTAACAGATACATATTGGTAAATAAAAATGGAAGACCATAAGGAATTTATTACATTATAAGCAAAGATTTATTTAACCAGAGAAAATGAAATTTGCCTAATTATTGGCTAAAAAATTCCAAGTTTCTTTATAGTTCCTAACCTCCTTTAAAAATTCCTAATTTGACACATGCTATGTCTATGGTATTCTCAACCATTATATAATCTACGAGAGTAGGTTGTTTTCGTCATATTGTCTAGGGATATCTTGTTTTGTTCTTCTTTAGTTAATGCAGGGATTCTTAACCTGGGGTTCATTGAACCCTAGGAGATCCATAGTTGTGTTTCAGAGGGTCCATAAGCATCAGATAAAAATTAACATTTATAATCGCTAGACAGCCCCTGTCCCAGTGAGTGGTTTCCTATTAAAAGAAATAAAAGAAAATGCACCCAGTCACTACTTACAGCATTAACTGCTAGCCGTCTCTTGACTTTTTTTTTTGCGGGGGGCAGGGGTAAAGGTTTACCATTTAAACGTGTGTCATCATTCACTGCATGACTGTCATCTTTTGCCACTCCATATGAGCAAAGGATAATTCTCATTTTCCACGGTTTATCACGGTTTGATCATCTCATATACAGGTGAGGATTAATTGACCATAATTTCTTTCAAGCGTGGCTCGCAGAAAAGTGATGTGTGTGCAGTGTTCATGAGGTTGCAGTATGGAGAAATGCATGTACAAGTGTTGAGAAAAAAACAATCAGACTGCGAATCTGCTTGTCTGTCTAAATGTCTATGAAGGGCTAGTTCTTATAGAGGCCTGTGACTCAAAAGAGTTTAAGAAACATTGGTTTAGTGATATCTTCTTCTATGTGTCATCCCTTCAGAACGTAGGTGATCATGGCTCTCCACAGTTTCCTGTCCTTTGTAGCTTTTAATAAATTTTGTCTTTTTCTTGTTTTTCCCAAACCCCATTCCATATAGTCAAGCTCACTATGTATGTTATGCATTGTATTCCTCTGTCTCTCTTGCCTTCAATCAGTTCTGTGAGTATCAAAGTTTCCAAGCTCTCTTTCCTCATTATATGCCCTAGAAATTTCAACTCTTTCTGATGTTAAGTATAAGTGTCCTTTTTGTTTCCATTTTGTCTAAAACTTCATCATTTCTCACATATTCAGTGCATTGTATCCTCAACATCCTCCTGTAGAGTCACATTTGTGCCGCCTCAAGTCTCTTCATTTATGAAGAAATTGTCCAGTATTCACTACCATATAGGAGGACAGATATCATGTAACAGTTCAGTACTATTTTCTTTGTTTCTAACAACATTATTTGTTTCTTAATATTTTGCTTAGCTTTTAGAAGGCATCTTTTGCTATCCCAATGTGCCTTTGGATTTCAGTGTCACACTTTCTCTTCTCTATTAAAACACTTTCCAGATATTTAAATTTTTGTTCTTTTTTTTATTTTGGTATCTCTAATTTGTAACTTGCAAGGCTGTTCCATTTGCTAGCAACCATGGATTCCGTTTTCTTGCAGCTGCTGTTTAGTCCTTTCTTCTCACTTTCCTTCACTTCATTCTGTAGCAGTTCTTGGAGTTCCCTTTCTTTGTCTGCTGTCAACACTGTGTCATCTGCATGTTCTATGTTGTTAAGATTGTGGCTATCAATAATGAATCCTGGTAGGATTCATAAGTCTCTCAGAATCACCTAGCTGTATAGGTTGAATAAGTCCGGTGAGAAGACACATCCTTGTCTTACACCCCTTTTTATTTTGGTATATCCCAGTCAGTTAAGTGTCACACATGATACACGCTTGGACAATCATGTATCGAAAGATACATGAATGACGAGACAGAAGATTTTTCCTGCATTTCTTTCTAGTTGCCAATGTTCACACAATACAAGGCCTAAGGGCCACTCAAGTTATAAGGTTACTGTGTGGAGTTGTATTAGCGTAAGAAAGGGCAGAATACCAGGAAAGATAGACAGCTAATTCTAGACTTGAAGAGGTCAAGATTTAATTAGTGAATAAAATGTCAGAGTTCAGGATGAGCTGTTTATTGTCGGAGTTAACCCCTCCTTAATTGTCCAAATTGTTCAAAAGGAGACGCTCTCTCTACACTATAAATACTGGGCGATTTCTTGCCTCGTCCACTTTTTCATTTCTTCATTTTCAGTGAACACATCTACAATGTAAGCTTTCGCAGAAGATTGCGTCTTCCCATTTGTGTGAGACGCCATGAACATTATACACACATAGACGTACGTACGAGCATTCACGAAAATACAAACTCTTTACGTTCACACACAAACACAAATGTTAATGCAAAGCTATCTATTTCTATTAGGACAGGAGAAAAAAATTTACTGAATAAAATTTCAGGCGGAGGCGTCAGAAATACAGAGTTAAAGCAACCGAAAACCCAATCCTAAACAGAAAACAAGGGATAAACCTTTACTCCTGTTCAAAAGATTAGAGAGGAGTATGAACCGGGCGATGGGTGAGTCTATCTACTTCTATTATATTTACTGACTATAAGCCCCTCACTCATGCTATGAATATCAACACGGATAAATATTCACCAAGGGAAATCAGATATCTTAACTTTATTTCCCCATATACAGCCGACAAACACTATGTTAATGGACAACAAAACATAGTAACTGTCGCATTATCACACACCCACATAGCTACTGTTGCAACCATTATTCTGAGTCACGACTCCATATCAAAGATGAAACAATTTCCAGTAACTTTCAGCGACAAAATCTTGTATTGTGACACCACTTTATCTAACCCCAGGGCCTATATGCCTTCTGAGTCAATTTAACATGGGAAGGGGTGGGGGAGAACATGACCAAGAACTGTGTGTACTCTGTTCCTTGCAGTCGTGACAAAGAATATAAAAGTGAAACTAATCGCCCTCTAAAAGTAAGATTGGAGAAGCTTCGGAAATATTTAAGGAGGAAAGACAATGAAATCAGGCATGGCTGATCATGTATGGAGAGAAAAGAGCAGTCATCAACCACTGTGGGATGAAGTGAAAATACAAGACAAGAGGAAAACTGGCGAGTTAGACGTCTGAAAGAATCAGCGCATATGTTAGACTATGTTAGAGCCGCTTTAGTAGGCCCAGCAGATAAGACACAATATGAGAGCCGTTAATAAACAATGAAATGCAAATGACAACAGGTTTTCAACAGCAGCAGCTGTGACAAAATAGTAGTTTCAGTGAGCGCAGTCAGGCATGACAAACAGCAGCAGTAGAAATCAGCATGCAGGTTAGATTTAAGGCTCCAAGTTCTCCACAGACAATTGTCCTACTGTTGGTAGAATTGCCTATTAGATTAAAACGTTGGTTCGTGGATTCGGTGATATAGTAATTGTGAGTTCAATCATTGGGCTGGGCAGTGTGTGTTTGGACTCAGTGGAAAACGAGGCAAGCAATAATTGAGTAGTACTATATAAGAACTAGACGAAATATCCCTTGACAGTGGAAAGAGAACAATCAACTTCTGCAGGTTGAAATTCTCTGTTTTTTACACGGATTGACATACACCTGATGAAGGCCGGAGAGCTCAACGGTTGGAACGTTTGTGATAACAACAAAGATAGGGACAATAGTCCGTGTGTAAATAATGTAAACAATGATAACTCTTTATCTCATAAATTAAGCCAGAATGTTTGTTTGAAGTTGCCAGTAGCTAAGAAAATCTTCTGTCGAGTCATTCATGAATCAAGAGATAAGTGATCGCCCAAACGAGTATCAAGTATGGTACTTAAATGACCTCTCTTTATACTCCTTTTAAGAGCGTCAAGGCTTGGTCAACACCAAAGATATCAGGTCATCCCATAAGTTCTGTCCGAATTTTAACTTTTTGTTAAAATGAACGAAATTTAAAGAGTATTTTATGTCTAATGGAGCTGAACATTATTTTATGTTTAGGTGCATTTAAACTGATCAAATTTTATTTCAGAGAACAATAAAATTAAATTTTGTTTGATTAAAACCCTGCTAACATGGAAGTACCCAAGAAGCATTTGAGGCACATAATGCTTTATGAGTTTAAGAAAGGAAACTCAGCAGCCCAAGAGACTAGAAACATTCAATCAGTTTATGGAGAGGAATGTGTGAATGAAACAACTCGCAGAAGATGGTTTGCAAAATTCAGAGGTGGAGATTTCACCCTTGAAGATGAAGATAGAATCGGACATCCAGTTTAATTTGATGAAAAGTTTCTTGAAGCAGACCTTGAAAAAAATCCTGCTTTATCAGTTGAGGAATTGGCAGTGGTTCTCAGTTCAAACCATACCACTGTTCACCGTCATCTTCAACAACTTGGAAAAGTTCCTAAACATGGAAAATGGGTGCCTGATGATTTGTCTGAAAACAACCTCAAATCCCGAGTTGACATCTGCTCTTCTCTCCATTCTCGCAAACTTGTTTCACCTTTTTTGGATAGACTTGGGACAGGCAACGGAAAAAGGATCTTTTATCGAAATGTTAAGCGTCGTAGACAGTGGCTTGGTAAAGGGGAAGGACCCCAGCCACAGCCGAGAAGGGAACTTCATGGGCAAAAGGTTCTTCTTTCAATCTGGTGGGATCGCCAAGGAATAATCCACTTTGAATTCTTACCACCTAATGCAACAATTAATGCTCAAATTACTGTCAGCAATTAAAGCGTTTGAACCAAGCTTTGAGGAAAAAAAGACCTGCTCTAGTCAATCGAAAAGAGGTGATGTTTCATCAGGACAATGCGCGACCCCACACAGCAAGAATCACGTCACAAAAGATCGAAGAACTTGGCTGGGAGAAAATTCCTCATCCACCTTATTCTTCCGGTCTTACTCCTTCAGACTACCATTTGTTTCGTAGCTTACAGAATCATTTGGAAGAAACAGCTTTTGTAACACAGGAAGAGGTTAAAACTGACATTTGTGAGTTCTTCGAATCAAAGCTAAAAGAATTTTATAGTAATGGAACTAGTAAGCTTGTTAATAGATGGAAGGAAGTCATAGATAGTCAGGGAAAATACATTTTCAAAATTCGGCCAGAACTTATGGGATGTCCTGATAGAACGATTTTGTCGAGGCCACTTGCCTCCTGAATTTGTATTTAACGCAAAATACCACAAAATATGAAACAATATGAAACACAAAACGGTTTTATAACAAAACAATATTTATATTTATATAATGATGTACAAGCATACAGGTTACTTCCCTTTGACTGGAATTAAAGTCTATACTAATGGAATAGTTTTTTTATCTGCGCTCATAAAAAGTTGAATGAACTTGTTCAAAATGTTCACTGTAAAAGAGTTGAAAGAATTCTATAAAGCTGAAAATACGTTGATAAACTTTTAACTTCAGAAGGGTTGAAGGAGTGAATGTTCCGTAATGTTTGTAATTAAGTTCTTGTTGCTTGTAATGTTATGTAGTGTTCATAATTAAGTTTCGTCCGTACGTGTATGTGTGCGTGTGTGAATATGTTTTCATAGCGTCCGCCCGAACTGGGGTCGGAATGCGATTTCTTTAACAGCTACATTTTTGTAAGCGATAGAGATCAAATAGAAGGGAAGAACGAAATTGTGCCTGGTATTTATAATCAACGTAATCATGTGATCAGCTCCGGGAAGGCATAGACAGAATTTGGCGGAATGTTTTTTAGTCAGGTCAAGAACTAGGTCGATGTTATTCGGACTTAGTTGAGAACATGATTTAAATATTAACTGACCAATGAGAAGTTATAAAAATATCAAGGTATAGGATACAAATCCTATATCATTCCAACAAATAACTGAAAAACACAAAGTAGATTTGCACACCCGCAAAATCGGATCAAAACGACTAAAAACAGATTTCGCAATAAGGTGTGAAATTAATTTTCTGACCAATGAAAGGAGGCGATTTGCTAAACTAAAAAAAGATAACGATCCAGTGTGAAAAAAAGTCAGCTATAAATAGAGACTCAAGTCAATCACCAGTCAGAAGGGCGCAGAGATCATAGAGGACAGAAGACTGACAGTCAGGTCCGTCACTGACTCAACCAGACACTAAGAGCAGAAAGTTGGGTAGGAAAGGAAAACAACAACAACAACAAATTTACAACTGACTCCAAAACAATTCAACCCGATAAGTACATTTTCCTCTTATCTTTTATTTCTCATTCACACTGTCTTTTTCAACTTAAATTGATCGCCCATTTTTCCTTTCCACCTACTAGGCGGATACACAAAACAAAAGAAACAGACATTACTCTACTACTCTGTTGAAAGACAGCGAACACAGGCATTTTTTTTCAAATCACATTTGCTTAAACGAACTAAAGCATTAATCTTTTTTACTCTATTCACAAGATATAAAAATATACAAATTTGTTTATTCTGCATGAATGACATTAAATATACAATGTTCTATTTTCTACAAATGTTCCTTATCGTGTTGTCTTTTCTTGAAATTTGCGTTATATTTTGTGGGCAGGGTATCCCGTATTAAATTCTCCTTTTAATCCGGGTACGCTGTACCCCACAAAGGCTTTGCGATCCGCTTTTTGCACAGATTTGCACAAAAATTGACATTGATAAAAAAAAAAATTTAAAAAAGTGGTAGCAGAAGGCTAAAATTTGATTGGTCTGTTATTTATTTCTCTCTCGATCTCTTTTTCTATCTCTCTCTCTTTCATGTGATCTGGTTCAATACGACATCCGAAGAGAAAAAAAAGAAAGAGAACTATACTGCATTTGCGTGTGCGTAAGTTTAGCTGAAAAAAAGGTGATGGGCGTTCGAACGGAGTCAATTTCCTGTTCGATTACTGCTCTTACTGCTGAATTAGAAGCGCCTGTCTGTAGTAAGGAAAAATCGTGCATTTTCATTGCGGTTAATCTATGAGAGTTTGGTAAAATTAGAAATTGCTGCTTTTGCTGAATAGAAATCGTGTTTGAAAGCATCCAATTGTAAATTATTATTTTTGTTTTTATTTTCTAACTAGACTGCTTGTGAAGCTGATTTTTAAATTTACAAAATCGTGAGTACGGGCGTTGTTTATTTGTGTGTGTGTGTGTGTTACTGTATACCGTAAATTGTGGTGTACAAGTCTACCTGGCGTACTAGTCGACGTCAAGATATTTAGCTCAAAATTCTAAGTTAAGCCTCTACCTACCGTATAGGTCAACCCCCAAACAAAGTTAGGCCAACCGGTGAAGGAAGTTAGGCTACAGGATACGATAACCTGTGCCCAAACTACATAAGGTCACACCAGTTGTCTCAATGATCGCCTAAGTTAAACGGCGCTTCGGTCAGTGTTTACACTTAGTGTATCAGCAGTTGGACGCGATAGGTGATATTGCGTTAATAGAATACCGAATTTGTGTTAATATTTTATTATTTTATATTAGTTTTCTGTGTTAATATCCCAAATATGTTCACCAAACACAGGTTTTAGTCAAATATATGTTATAATCTTCCTAAACCAGATCTTCTAATTCATGTTACACAAATTTCCACCATCGGCCGGATGTGAACACTCCGAAACCCAAGACCGAACTAAAAATTCCATCAAACACGCATTGGCTCTACACACACCTTCCGCTTTCCTCCCTGCCCCCCAAAAAAAACATACAATCCAATTTTTTACCTAACTGCACCCACTCCCGCCCAAAGAAACGAAATAGGATTTGCAGCCGATCTGAACCTACGAAAGGACTCAAAAACCCATCAAAGAGACATCTTCGGCAGTCGGTCGGCACAACAGCCAGGGTTCACACGCTCGTCAGAACGCCATCTCCACACCCAAAGACAACTGGCCTCCCATCTCCAAGGACAATTCGCCAAAGCCCGTCGCCGCAGTAAATCACGACTCACCCTCCCTCTCCTACCGTAAGCCACTACGGACGGCTTTACTTATCTCTCTCTTTCAACGAAAGACTTTCACACCAATTCAGCATTCGTTGTAATTTTTGTTAATACAATTATTTATTTCTTAAACCTCTGTCGTTTCTTCTTGTTTCTGCCACTATACACTTAATACAACATATATTTTGTGGCAACCTGTTGGATGTATGGTGAGCAGTATACAGTAATTGTTTGGAGTTCTGTCCAACTTGTTTACAACTTGGTAGTAAAAGTTTGCATTTTATACCCGCCATATAAGTCGACCCTTAGTTTTGGAAATATTATTTATGCATGAAAACTCGACTTGTACGTCGTGATTTACGGTAATTTAGGCACAAATCTAAATCTATGAGGGACCAGGAGAATCAAACCCACTAGTCAGCAGTAATGGTCAACCAGATTAGATCACTAACCATTACACTATGTGCAGTATTTGCACTATGTGTGTAGTCCACAAACGACCGATAATTTACTTAACTCCAAAGTAAAAGCGAATCTTTTCTATTAATTCAACTCGAAATATGAATTCACCCCAAAATAAAAAGACTTTATATTTACTAAAATTCACACCAATCCTCCCAGAGTGAGATCCTTCCACTGCACTCCGGCAGTAAAAAAAAAATAGCTATGGTTTGCAGAAGACTTTGATCGTCAGCGAAGATTCACTGACGGTTCGAACTGTTGTTGTTGGAGAAGATTCGTTTGAAGTTGCCGACACATGTTTCATTCAGCACAAGCTAGGGGAAGGGAAAAAGCTATGTAATCACGTCTCGTCTTCTCTTCTGTTTGAACGGCGTGGAGACAGTCGCATTTGTGTTCGTGAAAGTCCCAATTCATGAGGTTTTACATGAAATTTTCCAGTAAGTAGGCTTGAGAAAAATAGGGTTTTAGTATTGTATTGTCTGATTGGTCAGATATTTCACATGGCGATGTTAATTTCTAACCAATAAACACTTTGATTTAAACCGTGTGCGTCATATTGTGGAATCTTTTGTAAATATTGTCCGTTATTGGGTAAAAAATAAAATTCGGCCGTATTGTAATATGTATAACAGGTTGGACGACCTCGATTCAACCCGTACTGCTTTTTTTCTTTCTTTTTTTTTTTTTACTTTACAAATGTACTAACAAGGAAGAAGCAAACAAGAAGAATAACACTCAACAAGAAAACATTTATATTGCAATAATATACAAAGTTGTATGATGAAATGACTCAGGGAATTTATACTGAGTTTCAGAATTTAAAACTGATGTTACATACACAATTTTTTTATGGCAAGTAAAAAAAGGCTTTGTTTAAAGTGGTGTTCAAAGTGCATACAAATAACATAAGATTTGTAATGAATAAATCGGTTCTGAGTCAAACAAAGTGTTTTTAAACAAATCTTTTTAGTTAAGAATTTTAATATTAAGAATTCGCTAGGAGTTGTCTACTTTTATCTGTTAAATTGATTCTTTGTCAGGGTTTAAAAGATAAAATACTTTTTTTTATCTGAATTAAGATAAAAGTGTAGAGGACAGCGTGTGTTTGCGTGTTGTTGTATTAGGAACACGTATGTAACTCCTGGTAGAATGTTAAAAGATCCAACTACAATTAAAATGGCGTACTTGAATTAAGTCCATCTGAAGATAAAGAAGACAAACAAACAAGACAGGTATATATATACGTAAACAAATATATGTATTAAACAAAATAATTTTACAATAATACTTGTGTGTGTGTGAAGCTTTGTGTCTGTTATTTGGTGAATGTTCGTATTTTGGTGAATAGTCGTGCGTACATGTATGTTTGTAATGTTCATAGCGTCTTCCCAGAAGTGGGAAACACTGTCTTTTGTGATGGCTCACATAGTAGCGGTGTTCGCTGAAATGAAGAGAGAAAAGGCAAGAAGTTTCCCAGTATTTATAGTACAGGGAGAGAGACCCCTAGTGACAATTTGGGAATTAAGGAGGAGCTAACTCCGACAAGAGTGTAAAATTACATGATGAAAGTAGATTCCAGGAAAGTTGTCAAAAAAGAAAGTGTTATCCTTCCACTAAAGGTTCGTCGTAGATAATTCTTGAAGTGTTTGTTGAGTGAGAGAAATGCTTGAACATAAGTTGAAGATCAAAAGTTGTGATTCGCGTTTAAAGAGAAACTTTTAAACTTTACACTTCTGAGTTGATTTGATACAAATCATCGAGAATTCTTTGCCGAGCAATCTGTTGAATAAAAATATGCTAAGAGTGAATTTTGAGGTCTGTGAGCTCTCAAGCTAACAGTTGTAAGATAAGTTTTTACAGAAGAAAAAAATCCACGGCTGGAAATAAATATCAAACAGTGAGAAATGCTTCGGCTGCGGTGTACGTGGTAGTTAAATTCTCGTTGTCTCACTTGTTAGAAGTTGATAAGTTTTTGCGTCCTTGTTGTTGAAGGAGTGAACGTTCGTAGATGTGCGTAGATGTGCGATGTTCGTACGTACGTGCGCGTGTGGAAGAATGATGTGTATTTATTAAGTATTTATAATTAATGTGAATCACGTGATAGGCTCGAGAACACATAACCAGATTTTGGTGGTAAATTGACTTTGAACACAACTTCGTAAGTGTTGTAATGTTTTTCACATATGCTAGCCAATCAGAAGCCGGAGAATTATTCAGAGCTTCTGTGATCCACTTTGGTGTTTAGTTTGTACAAAAATTGCCGCCGAAAGAAACTATTACATAGATTTTCTATTTAAGGTCGCCGAAGGTGATTCCTGACGTGTTATCAGGTGAAGGTCGCCGAAGGCGATTCCTGACGTTTTATCAGGTGAAGGTCGCCGAAGGTGATTCCTGACATGTTATCAGGTGAAGGTCGCCGAAGGTGATTCCTGACGTTTTATCAGGTGAAGGTCGCCGAAGGTGATTCCTGACGTTTTATCAGGTGAAGGTCGCCGAAGGTGATTCCTGACTTATTATCAGGTGAAGGTCACCGAAGGTGATTCCTGACTTATTATCAGGTGAAGATAGATACGTGATTCGACAAAGTATGTGCATTGTTGTTCTCAGGGTGATTCCTGACGTTTTATCAGGTGAAAGTCGCTGAAGGTGATTCCTGACGTTTTATCAGGTGAAGGTCGCCGAAGGTGATTCCTGACTTATTATCAGGTGAAGATAGATACGTGATTCGACAAAGTATGTGCATTGTTGTTCTCAGGGTGATTCCTGACGTTTTATCAGGTGAAAGTCGCTGAAGGTGATTCCTGACGTTTTATCAGGTGAAAGTCGCTGAAGGTGATTCCTGACGTTTTATCAGGTGAAGGTCGCCGAAGGTGATTCCTGACGTTTTATCAGGTGAAGGTCGCCGAAGGTGATTCCTGACGTTTTATCAGGTGAAGGTCGCCGAAGGTGATTCCTGACTTATTATCAAGTGGCGGTCACCGAAGGTTTATGATTCCTGACGTATTATCAGGTGAAGATAGATGCGTGATTCGACAAAGTATGCGTGATTCCTGACGTTGTATCAGGTCAATGGCCGAAAGTTCCGTGAAAGTCGCCGAAAGGCGTGATTCCTGACGTTTTATCAGGTGAAAGGTCCCGAAAGTGATTTAAAAAGGCGTGATTCCTGACGTTTTATCAGGTGAAAGGTTGCCGAAAGTGATTTAAAGGCGTGATTCCTGAAGTGTTATCAGGTGAAAGGTTGCCGAAAGATTTAAAAGGCGTGATTCCTGACGTGTTATCAGGTGAAAGGTTGCGAAAGTGATTTAAAGGCGTGATTCCTGAAGTGTTATCAGGTGAAAGGTTGCTGAAAGTGATTTAAAGGCGTGATTCCTGAAGTGTTATCAGGTGAAAGGTTGCCTGAAAATTAAAGGCGTGATTCCTGAAGTGTTATCAGGTGAAAGGTTGCCGAAAGTGATTTAAAGGCGTGATTCCTGAAGTGTTATCAGGTGAAAAGTTGTCGAAAAGATTTAAAGGCGTGATTCCTGACGTGTTATCAGGTGAAAGGTTGCCGAAAGTGATTTTAAGGCGTGATTCCTGAAGTGTTATCAGGTGAAAAGGTTGCCGAAATTGATTTAAAGGCGTGATTCCTGAAGTGTTATCAGGTGAAAGGTTGCCGAAATTGAAAGGCGTTTCCCTGTGATTCCTGAAGTGTTATCAGGTGAAAGGTTGCCGAAAGTGATTTAAAGGCGTGATTCCTGAAGTGTTATCAGGTGAAAGGTTGCCGAAATTGATTTAAAGGCGTGATTCCTGAAGTGTTATCAGGTGAAAGGTTGCCGAAAGTGATTTAAAGGCGTGATTCCTGAAGTGTTATCAGGTGAAAGGTTGCCGAAAGTGATTTAAAGGCGTGATTCCTGACGTTATCAGGTGAAAGGTTGCCGAAATTGATTTAAAGGCGTGATTCCTGAAGTGTTATCAGGTGAAAGGTTGCCGAAATTGATTTAAAGGCGTGATTCCTGAAGTGTTATCAGGTGAAAAGGTTGCCGAAAGTGATTTAAAGGCGTGATTCCTGAAGTGTTATCAGGTGAAAGGTTTTCCTGCCGAAAGTGATTTAAAAGGCGTGATTCCTGAAGTGTTATCAGGTGAAAGGTTGCCGAAAGTGATTTAAAGGCGTGATTCCTGACGTGTTATCAGGTGAAAGGTTGCCGAAAGTGATTTAAAGGCGTGATTCCTGAAGTGTTATCAGGTGAAAGGTTGCCGAAATTATTTAAAGGCGTGATTCCTGAAGTGTTATCAGGTGAAAGGTTGCCGAAAGTGATTTAAAGGCGTGATTCCTGAAGTGTTATCAGGTGAAAGGTTGGCGGATTCCTGACGTGTTATCATTTAAAGGCGTGATTTAAAGGCGTGATTCTGAAGTGTTATCAGGTGAAAGGTTCCCGAAATTGATTTAAAGGCGTGATTCCTGAAGTGTTATCAGGTGAAATGTTGCCGAAAGTGATTTAAAGGCGTGATTCCTGAAGTGTTATCAGGTGGGTTGCCGAAAGTGATTTAAAGGCGTGATTCCTGAAGTGTTATCAGGTGAAAGGTTGCCGAAATTGATTTAAAGGCGTGATTCCTGAAGTGTTATCAGGTGAAATGTTGCCGAAAGTGATTTAAAGGCGTGATTCCTGTTATCAGGTGAAAGGTTATCAAAGGTGATTCCTGAAAGTTATCAGGTGAAAGGTTGTCGAAAGTGATTTAAAGGCGTGATTCCTGAAGTGTTATCAGGTGAAAGGTTGCCGAAAGTGATTTAAAGGCGTGATTCCTGAAGTGTTATCAGGTGAAAGGTTGCCGAAAGTGATTTAAAGGCGTGATTCCTGAAGTGTTATCAGGTGAAAGGTCAAAAATGATTTAAAGTCGTGATTCCTGAAAGGGTGAAATTTGCCGAAAGCGTTTAAAGGCGTGATTCCTGAAGTGTTATCAGGTGAAAGGTTGCCGAAAGTGATTTAAAGGCGTGATTCCTGAAGTGTTATCAGGTGAAAAGGTTGCCGAAAGGGATTTAAAGGCGTGATTCCTGAAGTGTTATCAGGTGAAAGGTTGCCGAAAGTGATTTAAAGGCGTGATTCCTGAAGTGTTATCAGGTGAAAGGTTGCCGAAAGTGATTTAAAGGCGTGATTCCTGAAGTGTTATCAGGTGAAAGGTTGCCGAAAGTGATTTAAAAGGCGTGATTCCTGAAGTGTTAAAAATGTTGCCGAAAGTGATTTAAAGGCGTGATTCCTGAAGTGTTATCAGGTGAAAGGTTGCCGAAAAGTGATTTAAAGGCGTGATTCCTGAAGTGTTATCAGGTGAAATGTTGCCGAAAGTGATTTAAAGGCGTGATTCCTGAAGTGTTATCAGGTGAAATGTTGCCGAAAGTGATTTAAAGGCGTGATTCCTGAAGTGTTATCAGGTGAAAGGTTGCCGAAAGTGATTTAAAGGCGTGATTCCTGAAGTGTTATCAGGTGAAAGGTTGCCGAAAAGTGATTTAAAGGCGTGATTCCTGAAGTGTTATCAGGTGAAAGGTTGACGAAAGTGATTTAAAGGCGTGATTCCTGAAGTGTTATCAGGTGAAAGGTTGCCGAAATTGATTTAAAGGCGTGATTCCTGAAGTGTTATCAGGTGAAAGGTTGCCGAAAGTTATTTAAAGTGATTCCTAAAGGCTATCGCCTGAAGAAAGGTTGCCGAAAGTTTTTAAAGGCGTGATTCCTGAAGTGTTATCAGGTGAAAGGTTGCCGAAAGGGATTTAAAGGCGTGATTCCTGAAGTGTTATCAGGTGAAAGGTTGCCGAAAGTGATTTAAAGGCGTGATTCCTGAAGTGTTATCAGGTGAAATATTGCCGAAAGTGATTTAAAGGCGTGATTCCTGAAGTGTTATCAGGTGAAAGGTTTACGAATATAAAGGCGTGATTCCTGACGTGTTATCAGGTGAAAGGTTTGAAAGGCGTGATTCCTGAAGTGTTATCAGGTGAAAGGTTGCCGAAATTTGAAGGCGTGATTCCTGAAGTGTTAAGGTGAAATGTTGCCGAAAGTGATTTAAAGGCGTGATTCCTGAAAGGTGTTATCAGGTGAAAAGGTTGCCGAAAGGGATTTAAAGGCGTGATTCCTGAAGTGTTATCAGGTGAAATGTTGCCGAAAGTGATTTAAAGGCGTGATTCCTGAAGTGTTATCAGGTGAAAGGTTGTCGAAAGTGATTTAAAGGCGTGATTCCTGACGTGTTATCAGGTGAAAGGTTGCCGAATGTGATTTAAAGGCGTGATTCCTGAAGTGTTATCAGGTGAAAGGTTGCCGAAAGTGATTTAAAGGCGTGATTCCTGAAGTGTTATCAGGTGAAATGTTGCCGAAAGTGATTTAAAGGCGTGATTCCTGAAGTGTTATCAGGTGAAAGGTTGCCGAAAGTGATTTAAAGGCGTGATTCCTGAAGTGTTATCAGGTGAAAGGTTGCCGAAAGTGATTTAAAGGCGTGATTC
This sequence comes from Acanthosepion pharaonis, assembly GCA_903632075.3. Classification (NCBI taxonomy): domain Eukaryota; kingdom Metazoa; phylum Mollusca; class Cephalopoda; order Sepiida; family Sepiidae; genus Acanthosepion; species Acanthosepion pharaonis. The sequence continues at coordinate 813,013 of CAHIKZ030005157.1, read as the reverse complement.
CTGAAGTGTTATCAGGTGAAAGGTTGCCGAAATTGATTTAAAGGCGTGATTCCTGAAGGGGGTGAAATGTTGCCGAAAGTGATTTAAAGGCGTGATTCCTGAAGTGTTATCAGGTGAAAGGTTGCCGAAAGTGATTTAAAGGCGTGATTCCTGAAGTGTTATCAGGTGAAATGGTTGCCGAAAGTGATTTAAAGGCGTGATTCCTGAAGTGTTATCAGGTGAAGGTGTTATCAGGTGAAAGGTTGCCAGAAAGGTTTTAAAGGCGTGATTCCTGAAAAATAAATTTAAAGGCGTGATTCCTGAAGTGTTATCAGGTGAAAGGTTGCCGAAAGTGATTTAAAGGCGTGATTCCTGAAGTGTTATCAGGTGAAAGGTTGCCGAAAGTGATTTAAAGGCGTGATTCCTGAAGTGTTATCAGGTGAAAGGTTGCCGAAAGTGATTTAAAGGCGTGATTCCTGAAGTGTTATCAGGTGAAAGGTTGCCGAAAGGGATTTAAAGGCGTGATTCCTGAAGTGTTATCAGGTGAAAGGTTGCCGAAATTGATTTAAAGGCGTGATTCCTGAAGTGTTATCAGGAAAGGTGAAAAGGTTGCCGAAAATGATTTTTAAGGCGTGATTCCTGAAGTGTTATCAGGTGAAAGGTTGCCGAAAGTGATTTAAAGGCGTGATTCCTGAAATTGTTATCAGGTGAAAGGTTGCCGAAATTGGTGATTTAAAAGGCGTGATTCCTGAAGTGTTATCAGGTGAAAGGTTGCCGAAAGTGATTTAAAGGCGTGATTCCTGAAGTGTTATCAGGTGAAAGGTTGCCGAAATTGATTTAAAGGCGTGATTCCTGAAGTGTTATCAGGTGAAAGGTTGCCGAAAGGATTTAAAGGCGTGATTCCTGAAGTGTTATCAGGTGAAATGTTGCCGAAAGGATTTAAAGGCGTGATTCCTGAAGTGTTATCAGGTGAAAGGTTGCCGAAAGGATTTTAAAGGCGTGATTCCTGAAGTGTTATCAGGTGAAAGGTTGCCGAAAGGATTTGAAGGGCGTGATTCCTGAAGTGTTATCAGGTGAAAGGTTGCCGAAAGTGATTTAAAGGCGTGATTCCTGAAGTGTTATCAGGTGAAAGGTTGCCGAAAGGGATTTAAAGGCGTGATTCCTGAAGTGTTAAATGTCAAAGGTTTAAAGGCGTGATTCCTGAAGTGTTATCAGGTGAAAGGTTGAAAAGGGATTTAAAGGCGTGATTCCTGAAGTGTTATCAGGTGAAAGGTTGCCGAAATTGATTTAAAGGCGTGATTCCTGAAGTGTTATCAGGTGAAAGGTTGCCGAAAGTGATTTAAAGGCGTGATTCCTGAAGTGTTATCAGGTGAAAGGTTGCCGAAAGGGATTTAAAGGCGTGATTCCTGAAGTGTTATCAGGTGAAAGGTTGCCGAAAGTGATTTAAAGGCGTGATTCCTGAAAGTGTTTAATCAGGTGAAAGGTTGCCGAAAGGGATTTAAAGGCGTGATTCCTGAAGTGTTATCAGGTGAAAGGTTGCCGAAATTGATTTAAAGGCGTGATTCCTGAAGTGTTATCAGGTGAAAGGTTGCCGAAAGTGATTTAAAGGCGTGATTCCTGAAGTGTTATCAGGTGAAAGATTGCCGAAAGTGATTTAAAGGCGTGATTCCTGAAGTGTTATCAGGTGAAAGGTTGCCGAAAGTGATTTAAAGGCGTGATTCCTGACGTGTTATCAGGTGAAAGGTTGCCGAATGTGAAAGGGTGATTCCGAAAGGTGATTTTAGAAGGCGTGATTCCTGAAGTGTTATCAGGTGAAAGGTTGCCGAAATTGATTTAAAGGCGTGATTCCTGAAGTGTTATCAGGTGAAAGGTTGCCGAAAGTGATTTAAAGGCGTGATTCCTGAAGTGTTATCAGGTGAAAGGTTGCCGAAAGATTTAAAGGCGTGATTCCTGAAGTGTTATCAGGTGAAAGGTTGCCGAAAGTTGATTTAAAGGCGTGATTCCTGAAGTGTTATCAGGTGAAAGGTTGCCGAAAGGGATTTAAAGGCGTGATTCCTGAAGTGTTATCAGGTGAAAGGTTGCCGAAAAGGATTTAAAGGCGTGATTCCTGAAGTGTTATCAGGTGAAAGGTTGAAAATTGATTTAAAGGCGTGATTCCTGAAGTGTTATCAGGTGAAATCGGTTGCCGAAAGGTGAAAGGTTGCCGAAAGGCGTGATTCCTGAAGTGTTATCAGGTGAAAGGTTGCCGAAAAGGGATTTAAAGGCGTGATTCCTGAAGTGTTATCAGGTGAAAGGTTGCCGAAAGTGATTTGAAGGCGTGATTCCTGAAGTGTTATCAGGTGAAAAGATCCGAAATCAGGTGATTTAAAGGCGTGATTCCTGAAGTGTTATCAGGTGAAAGGTTGCCGAAAGGATTTAAAGGCGTGATTCCTGAAGTGTTATCAGGTGAAAGGTTGCCGAAAGGATTTAAAGGCGTGATTCCTGAAGTGTTATCAGGTGAAAGGTTTTAAAGGCGTGATTCCTGAAAGTTATTTGAAAGGCGTGATTCCTGAAGTGTTATCAGGTGAAAGGTTGCCGAAAAGTGATTTAAAGGCGTGATTCCTGAAGTGTTATCAGGTGAAAGGTTGCCGAAAGTGATTTAAAGGCGTGATTCCTGAAGTGTTATCAGGTGAAAGGTTGCCGAAAGGATTTAAAGGCGTGATTCCTGAAGTGTTATCAGGTGAAAGGTTGCCGAAAGTGATTTAAAGGCGTGATTCCTGAAGTGTTATCAGGTGAAAGGTTGCCGAAAGTGATTTAAAGGCGTGATTCCTGAAGTGTTATCAGGTGAAAGGTTGCCGAAAGTGATTTAAAGGCGTGATTCCTGAAGTGTTATCAGGTGAAAGATTGCCGAAAGGGATTTAAAGGCGTGATTCCTGAAGTGTTATCAGGTGAAATGTTGCCGAAATTGATTTAAAGGCGTGATTCCTGAAGTGTTATCAGGTGAAAGGTTGCCGAAAGTGATTTAAAGGCGTGATTCCTGAAGTGTTATCAGGTGAAAGGTTGCCGAAAGTGATTTAAAGGCGTGATTCCTGAAATCAGGTGAAAGGTTGCCGAAAGGCGTTTAATTCCTGATTCCTGAAGTTATCAGGTGAAAGGTTGCCGAAAGTGATTTAAAGGCGTGATTCCTGAAGTGTTATCAGGTGAAAGGTTGCCGAAAGTGATTTAAAGGCGTGATTCCTGAAGTGTTATCAGGTGAAAGGTTGACGAAAGTGATTTAAAGGCGTGATTCCTGACGTGTTATCAGGTGAAAGGTTGCCTAAAGTGATTTAAAGGCGTGATTCCTGAAGTGTTATCAGGTGAAAGGTTGCCGAAATTGATTTAAAGGCGTGATTCCTGAAGTGTTATCAGGTGAAATGTTGCCGAAAGTGATTTAAAGGCGTGATTCCTGAAGTGTTATCAGGTGAAAGGTTGCCGAAAGTGATTTAAAAGGCGTGATTCCTGAAGTGTTATCAGGTGAAATTTGGGTTGAAGGGTTCAAATTGATTTAAAGCGTGATCCTGAAGTGTTATCAGGTGAAAGGTTGCCGAAAGTGATTTAAGGCGTGATTCCTGAAGTGTTATCAGGTGAAAGGTTGCCGAAAGTGATTTAAAGGCGTGATTCCTGAAGTGTTATCAGGTGAAAGGTTGCCGAAAGTGATTTAAAGGCGTGATTCCTGAAGTGTTATCAGGTGAAAGGTTGCCGAAAGTGATTTAAAGGCGTGATTCCTGAAGTGTTATCAGGTGAAAGGTTGCCGAAAAAGTGATTTAAAGGCGTGATTCCTGTGTTATTATGAAAGGTGAAAGGTTTAAAGGCGTGATTCCTGAAGTGTTATCAGGTGAAAGGCCGAAAGATTTGAAGGCGTGATTCCTGAAGTGTTATCAGGTGAAAGGTTGCCGAAAGTGATTTAAAGGCGTGATTCCTGAAGTGTTATCAGGTGAAAGTTGAAAAGGATTTAAAGGCGTGATTCCTGAAAGGTTATCAGGTGAAAGGTTGCCGAAAAAGGGCGTGATTCCTGAAGTGTTATCATCAGGTGAAATGTTGCCGAAAGTGATTTAAAGGCGTGATTCCTGAAGTGTTATCAGGTGAAAGGTTGCCGAAAGTGATTTAAAGGCGTGATTCCTGAAGTGTTATCAGGTGAAAGGTTGCCGAAAGTGATTTAAAGGCGTGATTCCTGAAGTGTTATCAGGTGAAAGGTTGCCGAAAGTGATTTAAAGGCGTGATTCCTGAAGTGTTATCAGGTGAAAGGTTGCCGAAAGTGATTTAAAGGCGTGATTCCTGAAGTGTTATCAGGTGAAATTTTGCCGAAAGTGATTTAAAGGCGTGATTCCTGAAGGTTGTTATCAGGTGAAAGGTTGCCGAAAGTGATTTAAAGGCGTGATTCCTGACATGATTTAAAGGCGTGATTCCTGAAGTGTTATCAGGTGAAAGGTTGCCGAAAGTGATTTAAAGGCGTGATTCCTGAAGTGTTATCAGGTGAAAGGTTGCCGAAAGTGATTTAAAGGCGTGATTCCTGAAGTGTTATCAGGTGAAAGGTTGCCGAAAGTGATTTAAAGGCGTGATTCCTGAAGTGTTATCAGGTGAAAGGTTGCCGAAAGTGATTTAAAGGCGTGATTCCTGAAGTGTTATCAGGTGAAAAAATGATTTAAAGGCGTGATTCCTGAAGTGTTATCAGGTGAAATGTTGCCGAAAGGCGTGATTCCTGAAGTGTTATCAGGTGAAAGGTTGCCGAAAGGATTAAAGGCGTGATTCCTGAAGTGTTATCAGGTGAAAGGTTGCCGAAATTGATTTGAAGGCGTGATTCCTGAAGTGTTATCAGGTGAAAGGTTGCCGAAAGTGATTTAAAGGCGTGATTCCTGAAGTGTTATCAGGTGAAATGAAAGGTTTAAAGGCGTGATTCCTGAAAGTTATCAGGTGAAAGGTTGCCGAAAGGATTTAAAAGATTCCTGAAGTGTTATCAGGTGAAAGGTTGCCGAAAGTGATTTAAAGGCGTGATTCCTGAAGTGTTATCAGGTGAAAGGTTGCCGAAAGGGATTTAAAGGCGTGATTCCTGAAGTGTTATCAGGTGAAAGGTTGCCGAAAGTGATTTAAAGGCGTGATTCCTGAAGTGTTATCAGGTGAAAGGTTGCCGAAATTAATTTAAAGGCGTGATTCCTGAAGTGTTATCAGGTGAAAGGTTGCCGAAATTTGAAGGCGTTTCCTGAAGCGTTATCAGGTTTGCCTGAAAGTTTTTCAAGGTGATTCCTGAGATGTTATCAGGTGAAAGGTTGCCGAAAGTGATTTAAAGGCGTGATTCCTGAAGTGTTATCAGGTGAAAGGTTGCCGAAAAATGATTTAAAGGCGTGATTCCTGAAGTGTTATCAGGTGAAAGGTTGCCGAAAGTGATTTAAAGGCGTGATTCCTGAAGTGTTATCAGGTGAAAGGTTGTGAAAGTGATTTAAAGGCGTGATTCCTGAAGTGTTATCAGGTGAAAGGTTGCCGAAAGTGATTTAAAGGCGTGATTCCTGAAGTGTTATCAGGTGAAAGGTTGCCGAAAGTGATTTAAAGGCGTGATTCCTGAAGTGTTATCAGGTGAAATGTTGCCGAAAGTGATTTAAAGGCGTGATTCCTGAAGTGTTATCAGGTGAAATGTTGCCGAAAGGTGATTTAAAGGCGTGATTCCTGAAGTGTTATCAGGTGAAAGGTTGCCGAAATTGATTTAAAGACGTGATTCCTGAAGTGTTATCAGGTGAAATGTTGCCGAAAGTGATTTAAAGGCGTGATTCCTGAAGTGTTATCAGGTGAAAGGTTGCCGAAAGTGATTTAAAGGCGTGATTCCTGAAGTGTTATCAGGTGAAAGGTTGCCGAAAGTGATTTAAAGGCGTGATTCCTGAAGTGTTATCAGGTGAAAGGTTGCCGAAAGTGATTTAAAAAGTGATTCCTGATTGTTATCAGGTGAAAGGTTGCCGAAAGTGATTTAAAGGCGTGATTCCTGAAGTGTTATCAGGTGAAAGGTTGCCGAAATTGATTTAAAGCGCGTGATTCCTGAAGTGTTATCAGGTGAAAGGTTGCCGAAATTGATTTAAAGGCGTGATTCCTGAAGAAGTGTTATCAGGTGAAAAAGTTGCCGAAAAGATTTAAAGGCGTGATTCCTGAAGTGTTATCAGGTGAAAGGTTGCCGAAAGTTGACGATTTAAAGGCGTGATTCCTGAAGTGTTATCAGGTGAAAGGTTGCCGAAATTGATTTAAAGGCGTGATTCCTGAAGTGTTATCAGGTGAAAGGTTGCCGAAAGTGATTTAAAGGCGTGATTCCTGAAGTGTTATCAGGTGAAAGGTTGCCTGGTGAAAGGTTCCCGATTTTTAAGGCGTGATTCCTGAAGTGTTATCAGGTGAAAGGTTGCCGAAAGTGATTTAAAGGCGTGATTCCTGACGTGTTATCAGGTGAAAGGTTGCCGAAAGTGATTTAAAAGGCGTGATTCCTGAAGTGTTATCAGGTGAAAGGTTGCCGAAATTGATTTAAAGGCGTGATTCCTGAAGTGTTATCAGGTGAAAGGTTGCCGAAAGTTGATTTAAAGGCGTGATTCCTGAAGTGTTATCAGGTGAAAGGTTGCCGAAATTGATTTAAAGGCGTGATTCCTGAAGTGTTATCAGGTGAAAGGTTGCCGAAAATGATTTAAAGGCGTGATTCCTGAAAGTGTTATCAGGTGAAAGGTTGCCGAAAGTATTTAAAGGTGATTCCTGACGTGTTATCAGGTGAAAGGTTGCCGAAAGTGATTTAAAGGCGTGATTCCTGACGTGTTATCAGGTGAAAGGTTGCCGAAATTGATTTAAAGGCGTGATTCCTGAAGTGTTATCAGGTGAAATGTTGCCGAAAGTGATTTAAAGGCGTGATTCCTGAAGTGTTATCAGGTGAAAAGGTTGCCGAAAGTGATTTAAAGGCGTGATTCCTGAAGTGTTATCAGGTGAAAGGTTGCCGAAAGTGATTTAAAGGCGTGATTCCTGAAGTGTTATCAGGTGAAAATTTGCCAAAGTGATTTAAAGGCGTGATTCCTGACGTGTTATCAGGTGAAAGGTTGCCGAAAGTGAAGGCGTGATTCCTGAAGTGTTATCAGGTGAAATGTTGCCGAAAAGATTTAAAGGCGATTCCTGAGTGATTGAAAAAAGGTTGAAAAGTGTTATTCAGGTGAAATGTTGCCGAAAGTGATTTAAAGGCGTGATTCCTGAAGTGTTATCAGGTGAAAGGTTGCCGAAAGTGATTTAAAGGCGTGATTCCTGAAGTGTTATCAGGGTGAAAGGTTGCCGAAAAAGTGATTTAAAGGCGTGATTCCTGACAGGGTGAAAGGTTGCCGAAAGTGATTTAAAGGCGTGATTCCTGAAGGTGTTATCAGGTGAAAATTTGCCGAAAGTTATTTAAAGGCGTGATTCCTGAGGTGTTATCAGGTGAAAGGTTGCCGAAAGAAGATTTAAAGGCGTCATTCCTGAAATGTTATCAGGTGAAAGGTTGCCAGGTGAAAGTGATTTAAAAGGCGTGATTCCTGAAGTGTTATCAGGTGAAAGGTTGACGAAATTTAAAGGCGTGATTTCAGGTGAAATGTTGAAATGATTTAAAGGCGCGATTCCTGAAGTGTTATCAGGTGAAATGTTGGCCGAAATCAAATTTTTAAAGGTTGCGATTCCTGAAGTTTATCAGGTGAAAGGTTGCCGAAAGTGATTTAAAGGCGTGATTCCTGACGTGTTATCAGGTGAAAGGTTGATTTGAAGTTATTTAAAGGCGTGATTCCTGAAGTGTTATCGGTGAAAGGTTGCCGAAAGTTATTTAAAGGCGTGATTCCTGAAGTGTTATCAGGTGAAAGGTTGCCGATTTAAAGGCGTGATTCCTGAAGTTTTATCAGGTGAAAAGGTTGCCGAAAGTGATTTAAAGGCGTGATTCCTGAAGGTTATCAGGTGAAATGTTGCCAGGTGAAGGTACCAGAAAATGTTGCCGAAAGTGATTTAAAGGCGTGATTCCTGAATGTTATCAGGTGAAAGGTTGCCGAAAGTGATTTAAAGGCGTGATTCCTGACGTGTTATCAGGTGAAATGTTGCCGAAATTGATTTAAAGGCGTGATTCCTGAAGTGTTATCAGGTGAAATGTTGCCAAATTGATTTAAGAAAATTTGTTATCAGGTGAAAAGGTTGCCGAAATTGAATTAAAGGCGTGATTCCTGACATGTTATCAGGTGAAATGTTGCCGAAAGTGATTTAAAGGCGAGATTCCTCTTTGCCGAAACTTATTTAAACAAATTTCCTGAATTGTTATCAGGTGAAAGGTTGCTGAATTTAAAGGCGTGATTCCTGACGTTTTATCAGGTGAAAAGTTGCCGAAAGGTGATTTCTTCCTTTATCAGGTGAAATGGTTGTCGAAAGTGATTTAAAGGCGTGATTCCTGAAGTGTTATCAGGAGGTTGCCAAAGTGATTTAGGTTGTTGTGTTATCAGGTGAAAGGTTGCCGAAAGTGATTTGAAGGCGGATTCCTGACAATTCTGGTGAGATGCAAAGTAATTCCTGGGCGTTTTATCAAAGGTGAAATTGTCGCTGAAGGTGATTCCTGACGTTTTATCAGGTGAAGGTTCCTGAAGGTGATTCCGTGATTCCTGACGTTTGATCAGGTGAAATCCGAGGTGAAAAGCCAAACTTATTTCCACGTTTATCAGGTGAAGGTCACCGAAGGTGATTCCTGACGTGTTATCAGGTATCAGGTGAAGATAGATTTATTCCGACAAAGTATGTGCATTGTTGATTTAAGGGCTTTTATCAGGTGAAAGGTCGCCGAATGATTCCTGACGTTTATCGGGTTATCGCCGGGTGAAATTTATGCGTTGAAGGTGCCGAAGTTGATTTGACTTTTATCAGGAAGGTCGCCAAGTATGAATTATCAGGTGAAGCCAAAAATTCCCGGGTGAATAATCACAAACCAACGTGCATTTTGTCGAAAAGGTGATATCAAAAGGTGAAAGTCGCTGAAGGTGATTCTGACGTTTTATCAGGTGAAGGTCAAGAAGGTGATTCCTGACGTTTATCAGGTTTTATTCCTATAATCACGTTTTATCATGTGAAGGCCAAACGATTGGCTAATAAATCACTAATACATTTTCTACAGGCAATTTACAAATCGCAGTGATGAAGTCAATTACGGAATCGACAAAGTATTTTTTTAAGTTCTCAAATTTGATTCACTTTTTTATAAAGTGGCTCACAAGGTTCCTGACGTTTTATCAAAGTTCGCTTGCTGATTGATTGATGCCAACCAATCAAATCGTTTGCACGTGAAGAATAATTTTTCCCGCGCAACGAATCGGAGCCTATAGTCGCTTATTTAAGCCAAGATTTTTTCTCATCTAAAATAGTGAGACCTCTACTGCTAAACGAGTCCACAACAATATGAACCACGCACCAACCTTCTCACTCACACACACACACCCACATGCTGATGATAATTTGTACACCTTCACTAAAAACTTCTTTTGACACAACAATACTTTTCAACAGTAATATCACAAGAACAATCATATCATGAAACACTCATGAACATTTATCCAGTGAACTTTAAAACCAAATAATTATCTCTCACTGAACTCTTAAATTTCAACCAAAGGGAAGCAACTCTTAATTAATTCATCCTTTCTTACTTAAATGTATTTTTATTTCACATCGTTGTTTGATATTGTACATTTTGTTAATATACATATATTTTATGTGCAACAATGTCTTGTGGTTATTCTTCTTTCGTGATTCCTGTTTTCTTATCAAAGTTAAATTAATGTGGTGAAGTCCGCCACACCTTTGATCCTACAAAATATAGAGAGGCTATATGAAGCTTAATTTACTTATCAACTTGTACAAGGCCTGATATTTCCTGGGTCGTAAATAAATTATCCCAGTATAACCAGAGCCCCACAATAGAACATTGGTATGTAGTGAAATATGTGTAGTGGGGCCGTCGCGGTTACCACTTGTTGAGGGTTCATGGCGGTTATGTTGTTGATAGAAGTCAGACGTAGAAGAAACGCATGTAAGGTTCAGATACTCCTGCTCGCCGGGCCCAACTACATAAAAAGGTTGGACTTTGATTAAGTCCAAAGAAGAAGGCAAAGAAAGCAAACAAAACACAAGACCGATAATATATGTATATACAAATATATATTAATAACAAGTTACAATACATGGAAACAGTACAAAGGACGAAGTGTGTGTGAATATTCTGTATGTGCGAGCGTGTGTGAATATTGTGCTTAGCGTGTTTCCACGCTATCCCTTGTTAGCGCCTACTTTTCGAGGTTGATAGCTGAAAATCCTGAAGGAAAAAGAGAGTTTACCTCAAGGTTTCAGTGCACAGGCCTGAAGGAAAAAGAGATAGAAGCCAAGGGTCAGCGGCTATTTATAGCCAGGGAAGAGAGACCCCTGGTGAAAGGGTTAACGGACTGAAGAAGGAGTTAACTCCGACACATGTATTGAGATATTTGAACGGAACTATTAATTTTTGTTTATCTTTCAAGAGATGTGAAAGCGGCCTGAAATTACCAGGAATTACTGATGCTGATTGGAGAAGCTCTGAAGACAGGAAAAGTACGTCCAGATATTTTTTTCTCCCTAAATGAACAAGTACTAGTTATCTCTTGGAAGAGTAAAAAGCAGCCTACTGTAGTTTTATCTACATGTGAGGCTGAATATATAGCGATGACATCAGCCATACATGAGGCAAAATACCTCCTGCAATTGGTGAACGAGATGAACTGCACAAAGGAACTGAAACAAGCAACATTACATTCGGATAATCAGAGCGCAATTTGCATAGCAAAAAATAAAATCCTATTACAAGCCAACGTATAAAAAAGGCATAGATATAAATAAAATATCATTTTATACGGGAGAAAATTAACGATGGTACAAAATAATACAACTATGTGCCAACCGACGAGAATACAGCAAACTGCTTCACCAAGCCCCTGGCAAGAACACGCCTAGACTCAGTAAAAGTAAAACCCAATTTATCAGGGTGCAAAGTTTAAGGCAGGGGGGAGAGTTAAAGATAAAAAAAAATTACATTCTGATTTTCGCCCCCTTTATTTGGAACATTTCCCTTTTGAAATTACTTTTTTTTCTTTTTTTTCCTTCACTCTCTTCTTATGTTAATCTTCAATAAATAAAAATACATGTACAGTGTAACCCGGATATAAGAGACCCGGATATAAGAGAAACCCGGATATAAGAGAGATTTTTCTCTGGTCCCAAATTAGAGCCTGTGTTAATGTATATAAAATAGACCAAACCCGGATATAAGAGAAACCCGGATATAAGAGACGTTTTCTCTGGTCCCGACAACTCTCTTATATCCGGGTTACACTGTATAATTTTCCTCCCATAAATTATGGACCTTCCTTATTTCAATTTGATTGCCGTATATTTGGATATGTCTAATTTTAAATATGGCAAAAAAAATATGCAGTCTGTTAAATTAAAAAATAATTCCAATCAATTTATTTTAAATTCGTTTTGAAATACAGCAAAATATTTTGCTTATTGGGAATATTAAATTTATTACCTTGAAATTAAAACTGAAATAAAAGCTTCCAGAAAGATTTTATTTTATTTTTTTTTATTTTTTAAGATTAATTTTAAATCTTCGGTATCGCTTTTCTTTGGAGATTCCTTTTTATCCAACTACCTAGACGAACCCATAACCCTAGATACCAGCAGACTAGTGACCATTGGAAGATTTTAGTTGCTAGTGTTGTTAGTATAGAATAATGAACGTTTTAAGATTAATATTTATATTATTAAAACAAATATGTAGCCGTATAAAATTGCAAAAATCCTCAATTTTATTATTTATGTAGTCGTATAACAGAAACTCCCTATTAAATTTTTTAACTAATATAAATAAAAAAAAACATCAACCGGCCTTTCAGAATCCCTCTCTTCCAAATAGAGAACCATGAATTGAGTGGTACACTTAAAAAAAAATCTTATTTTGTTTTTTGGTCTTATTTCCCCTAGCTGGGATAGTTTCCTTTATCACGGGATATTTAGCAAAAAATAAATTAAATTATTAAATCAAGAATACATTATTTGACAAAAAAATGTGATAATAGCAAAAACTAAAAGAAAGAAATAAAGGGAGATAATTCTGGTTTCTATTTACAGCTTAGGGGAATTCCAATTGCTCCGAATTTCCAAATTCATGGCCGTTATACCACGTAAGTGTTCTTTTTTTTTTAACTCCTTTATTATATTTTTACGAAGATAAAAACTTTATTAACAATACTTTAAAATTGTCCTGATTGAGAAAATATCTTTGATTTGTAATTAGCCGTACCAGTATTATCTGTATCAACATTTCATTTAATTTTAAGAATAATTTTAAAATTTTGTCAGTTATTGTTGACTTCTCTTTCCCTCAAAGAAAAAAAATACGAATTCTAAACTCACTGGGAGTTTATTTTAAATTTATTTTTATTTCCGATTATTCGTTTTCTTTTCTAGCGAATTAGTATTATATCTTGTCTATTTGAACAAGTCTAGGGATATATTTCCCTATCTTTCCGCATGTACCTCTTCTGTAGCCTTCTACCTCGAGTGGCTCTTGAGTCTTGTACAGGGTGAACATCATTGCAAAAAAAAAAAAAAAAAAAAAATGGATTTCTAACTACATTACACTACAGTAAAAAAAAAAGTTTACTTTTTAGTTCTATAATTAGTTCTATCAACAGGGTTCCGTATAGTTGTCTCTAAATTTAAAAAAAATATTGTAATATTTTTAAAAAGAGACAACCAAAGATACTGATAGTCATTTAATAATTAAATGATTATCAGCATTTGGTTGTCTCTTTCACTTAAGTAACACTGTAACAGTGACAAGTGGTAATATTTTTGGTAAAATTTTAATACTGGTAGTTTAAGTTAGATACCGCAAAAAAAAAAAAAAAAAAAAGACGTACGCACTTTGCATCTTTGCTGGTGTTGGACACAAGGCATTGTAACGAGAAATCATTTTTTTTCTTTCTTTATTACTCACAGGACCTTCCCTGACTTTCAATTTTAGTAAAATTTATAAAAGAAAATTGTTTTATTGGTGTTCGTGATCTGTACTTCATTTATTTTATTTTTACTCATATAAATTTTTGAAAAAAATTGTAAAAATTTTGGTCCACCCGTACACTCTTTGAAAAAAAAAAAAAAGAAAGAAAAATAAGTTATTTACTCTCAGTTTATTTTTTAAACTTATCAAAAATATGGATTTAATTAATAAATTGAATTTTCGGTACTTATTTTTAGAAAACTTTGGATTTTTGTCGTCAATTTTACTACATTTGATTTGCGATATCGTTACGTTACTTTTTCAAATTTATTTGGGTGTGCGCCAATTTTTTTTTTTTTATAATGACAAATAAAAATCCCTGACGATCATTCGTCCCGGACCTTACCAAAAATAATTAAAATAAAAAAAAAATGCAAGTAGAGAGAGATTGAAATATTGTCGTTGGGCATTATATTCTTTTAACAAATAGAAAAAGAATGTCCCCTTCAATAAAGATTCAATTTAATTACGAGAATCTTATAATTTAGAAAATATTTAGAGAAAGTTCGTAGAAAATAGTTTGTGTCCAGAAATTAAACGGAAAAAAAGAAGGTCTATAAAAAAAAAAGACACCTGCTGCGGAAACTGTCGATCCAAAAGAAGTGCTCCTTTATTCTGGAAGGACACTAACCTCAGGTAAGTACTTCTTTGCATTTCAAGTCAATAGATGTGGGTTTTTTTTGTTTTTTTCTTTCCTAAAATGAAAGCAAAAAATCGTTATACCCTGTTTTAAAACTTTTATCAAAATACTTGCCAAAAATTCGGGGAATTATTCGAACGAAATTTTTTTTTTTTCCGAGAATGAATGAATTGTATGGTGATAAGGTTATTTTTTAAAATATTTCCTCAAAGTTTTCTAATAAAATAAAATTTTGGGGAAATATTATAGAAGGGGTTTCAGTCTCTACTTTCGATATGTCGTGTGGTACTTTAATTTGTGTTCGTACAATTTCTTTTCTACAGTCATATGAAAAAAATTCCCTGAAGAATGAAGATTTTCATTGTTATTTCATTCAGTAAAAAAACAAATCTGCAATGAACATATGGAAAAATCGTCCCGAATTTTACCAAAGATGATTAATATTCATGGCCATGAGATCTGTTTTGATTTTTGAATATTAAGAATTAAAATTTTCAGACACACTGGGTTGTTGTATATTAATATTTTTTGTTTTATTATTTCAATTAGGTTCCTCGACTAGTTTCAACCAGCCTAGGAGAATGACCACCGTGAATTCTTATTTCTGTAAGATTTATACTTGAAAAAGTCCTACAATTTATGTTTAAGAAGAAAGTTTCTATCTCCCTCTCATAATTCTATCAACTTTACTAAACCATTACTTTTTTAATCTGATGAAGTCCTTCTCGAGGCTGAAACATGTATTTGGAAAAATCATTGTTATATAATTTATATTTATCCGCCAAATTGTTAATATAATTAATTCAAATGCAAAAAATAAAATCTTGGCATTCTGTACAAGGCTCGGGAGTTACTCAAGGTAGAGGGTTACAGAGTAAGAGGCACAACTTATGCAAATACATGTGGAAGATAATCTGTTAAGTTTGTAGTGATCGAGAGTCGATTCCACAAGGCAGTTGTTTGTGGGAAGAAGTTGCTCAAGTGGAACTTGTATCTCACTAAATGAATATGAAGAGAATGAGAGGGGTTCACTATATTGTCTGTAGAATGCAGATTCTAGCCATGAAGGTTAGGACTGGTGAAACTAAGTCTGAACACTTTCCAAGGAAGTAGCAATAGAACAGAGAGGCTTGCATTTTTGCAAAACCTTGTCTTTGAGAAAGGGGGTGGAAGATGTACAAGTACGCAGAGACACTTTTGGACTCTATCAAGAATGGAAAGTGACTGAGCAGCTCCTGCCCATATATGGCAGCAATATTTCATTCTCAGTCTGTTTTGGCTTTTGTAAAAGTAGAAGATAACAGGAGGAGTCTGTTTCTTGCTAGGCCAGTACAGGGAACTGAAAATTATTTTCAGCATGTTGATGGATCATATATATGAGTTAACTTGAGGTCTGGGGTGAGTTTCAGTTCCAATCGATGCTCAAGGCGATGATGTAATGTTGCTAGTTGAATTTTTAGGCATTGAACGTGACCAGCTAGTTTTTTCCTCCACTGAGCTGTTAAAGCTAGTTCAGCAGCAAGATCAGCTGCCAAGCTCCAGTCATCTAGGGCAGGGGTCGGCAACCTTTTGCTATGTGCTGACTTAGGGTTTTAAAATCATTCAGTGTGCCAACAGCATATGTATTTTTTTATACAAGTCAAGGTCCATATACCTGTTCTACAATATATTTTGTGTCCTGATAAACAACATCTATGTCCTGGGTAAGATGATAAACTACGACCAACAGCAAGGCCTTTAATCAGGAGGTTTTGAGGAGCGTGGAACCACCTCTTAATTGTTGGTGTTCCCAGGTCCACCCTGACTCAGGGTGGTAGCACCTGTTAGGGGCCCAACTATAGGCAAATAGTTAACCCCTAAACTGGGGTTAAAGCACTATGAAAGTGTAAAAATAGATTTTAATAACAGTAATAAATTTTTTTGAAGGATAAATTATTACAAGCAATACATTTTTGAAGAAAATAAATATTATCAACAAAAAAAATCTTGTTGGCATTAAATGACCCATTGAGGCTGATATGCTGTAAAACAAACCAAACAATATATTTAATATAGTAATATAGAATATATATACTTTGTAACTTTAGTATACAGTGTAACCCGGATATAAGAGAGATTTTCTCTGGTCCCAAAGTGTTCCCATACTTACCTAAACAAAATAGACCAAACCCGGATATAAGAGAAACCCGGATATAAGAGAAACCCGGATATAAGAGACTTCTTCTCTGGTCCCGACAACTCTCTTATATCCGGGTTACACTGTATATTAAAATTAAAACAGCCAAATATCTTCTTTGTGTTGTAGTAGTTATTGGTTCGGACTTCATGATGTTATTTGCAGCTGTGTGCTATTGGAAATTGCTTGGCATGCCACACGTTCTGTAGGTTGCTGACTCCTGATCTAGGGTTTAGGTGGTGCACCTATATACCACTGTATCATCAGCATAGATATTCACAAATGATTGGAGTATACTTTTAGACAGATCATTTATGTAAAGTAGGAAGAGGTTTGGACCGAGAAGTGAACCTTAGAGACACCCGTGTTGATCACTTGGGACTTAGAGGATTGGCCATTAACTACCTTCAGTGACCTACTATTCAAAAATGTTTCAGTTTTAAATAAGTCGCAAAGTGTTGATAAGCTATAAAATAAATAAATCTATCCCATTGTGGTTGACTCTCACAAAAAAGTTGAAATTCAAATGTCTTATCTTTTCTTACTGACCAATGTTAATATTTTTGTTGGGGTGGTAGTACCTGTTAGGGTCCCAGCTATGGGCAAATAGTGAACCTGAAACAAAAATCAACAATACTTTTTTATTGTAAAATGACCAGTATGATCTACAGATTTTTAAAAAACATACCTTTTACTCTGAAAGTATAAAATTATGTACAAAATATTTAGATTTCAACATTAGCCTTTAGAACTCTGTAGGTGACTATTTTCACCAAGCAAAATGTTAGTTCTGCCAAAGTTAAATTTGAATTTCTTGTTGTCAGATCCTTCTATGGCAACACCTAAAACAATCTTGACTAAAATTGAGAGCCAGGCTACTGCAATTTCAAATATATAGAACTAACATATAAAACATTATATTTTATGAGGATTCCATATATACAGTAAAAGAGAAAGTCATATTTATAAACAATGCAGAGTTCTAAAAATTAAATAACTCATTGAGGTGTTGATATGCCGCTAAACAAAATCAGCCACCTGATATCTTTGTAACACTATATTTTATTTAATTATTCAAGGAATCATTTATAATTTTAACTTCTTATCATTGCAAATATTTTCAGTTTCACATTTATTTTCAGTTTATTTTTTGGGGGATTTTTTTTTAAAGTCTACTTCCTTTTTGAATTAACAGCCTGTTTTTTAACTTCTCTACTTCACATTTTGTCTAATATAGGTATAGAAATACCACATTTTTCAGTTTTCCTATTTTAACTCATGAATCTTAATTTTTAAGTTAATGATTGGATAAGCTTATGGCGAGTTCTAGGACAGTAAAATATCTGTATAAATTCCCCTATTATAAATATGAATGCCGATTGTTATTTTAAGAAGTGGGTACAAATGAAAACATTTGAAATTGTTCAACTTTTACCATTTCATCGAAATGGACGTTAAACACTTTCTATTCTTTCTTTCTTCTTACTGAAACCAAATTGGTCTCTGATATGTCTTTTCTGTCTTTCTACATGCCCAAAATGGAATAGTCCATTATGTATGAGGCATTGGCAGGGCATAATGGTTGTGCTAACTAAAGCACTAAAGGAAGGACAAGTAGAATTATAATAAGGTTTTTCTTTATCTGATGCAGTTGAATACTTCATTTTATCTAAGTTTAGTCATTCCCATTATCAAATAATGACGATCAACTCTTGTGAACTTCATTACCATTCAGTTTGGTTAAACAATCTTAAGTGAATTTGAATCATCTGACTCTAGAAAAAATGGTTTTCATACAAAGAGACGACCCCCACTCCACCGCCAGATGATGCGTTCTTGAAGACATCTCAAAAATTTTTCCACTCTTATCACATTTATTTATAGATTGAAGCAGCAAAGATTCTTCCAGAATTTCATTTCCTACCTCTTCAGGCATTTATGATTTACATATAAGGTAAGTAATATTTTCCATCTTATTGTTGCTTTTTGTGACAGCTTTCTTGGTTGAATACCTATAGACCCACCTGACTTCCATTTTATTTATTTGTTTATTAATGTCATGTCCTTTCAGAACATAGACAATGATAGCTCTCCACAGATTCCTTTTCATTATTTTCCGTGAATTGCTATGCCTTCTTTGAGAAAGATAGTGGAGTGGTTTCCTGTTGCCTTCTCCACAGATTCCTTTTCTTTATTATCTGTGAATTGCCATGACTTCTTGGGAAAGATAGTGGAGTGGTTTCCGTTTGCCTTCTTCACAGATTCCTTTTCTTTATTATCTGTGAATTGCCATTTCCTTCTCCTTCTCAAAGAATGCTTTTCTTTATTATCTGTGAATTGCCATGACTTCTTGGGAAAGATAGTGGAGTGGTTTCCCGTTGCCTTCTTCACAGATTCCTTTTCTTTATTATCTGTGAATTGCCATGACTTCTTGGGAAAGATAGTGGAGTAGTGTCCAATTGCCTTCTCCAAAGAATGCTTTTCTTTATTATCTGTGAATTGCCATGACTTCTTGGGAAAGATAGTGGAGTGGTTTCCCGTTGCCTTCTTCACAGATTCCTTTTCTTTATTATCTGTGAATTGCCATAACTTTTGGGGAAAGACACTGAAGTGGTTTCCCGTTGCCTTCTCAATAGTTTAAAATTCAGACTGACTGCCACCTAAAGCTATGCTGCTACTAAATTAATAATCAGGGAGGGAAGAGATGGATTCATGCCTTTCCCAAGGGCATTTATGTGAAAGTGAACACAACAGGTTAGGCCTGAATTTGAAATTTGCTTTGTGTTAGTACCCATTATTCTACCTGCACCTTTTCGACGAGCATTCTTGTATTCATTGTTTTTATCAACTCTTTTAATTTGTCTTTTTGAGACACCAGTCAAAAACTGTGCTAAAAACAACAAAGATAAAGATACTCATGCTGTTGAACAGTTATAGTGTGAACATACCACAGTACGGTTATTCAAGCTTTCCACCAACCATTCAAGGATTATCTCACATTGTATTTTGATTCTTGATCTTGTTGATCTCCAAGTATATTTATCCGGCCTCCCCACGAAGGCTGAATGTGTCACAAGGTCGTATTAACATGGGGAGTACTATATGGATATTTATACATATGGGCCAAGGGCAGAAACTGGTTTATGCCTAGTCCCCATGACTACTGTCATGCTGGCACTAGTATTACATCAACCCAACCTCTTTAGTGCAATGAAAAGAAACATAGCTTCACTTACAGCACAGGGGCAATAACCACACCCCAGTAAACCCTTATTGGCAGTGGTTAACTCCTGTTGAGATCTCTGGGATTATTTAAGAATTTTTGTATTTTCACACTTGTACCCTTTGCTAATCTTGTGAATTTTAACTCTTCATTCTGTACGAACAGAATTTTACTTTTTTCCTCTGAAAGAATTTAATTGAAATAGTGTTTTGTTCACTGTTTCCTTTAGTTATTTAGAATAGTCTGAATTACTTTTTGATTGGTTTGCTTTGGTTTGGTTTGTTTTGGTTTACAGCATATCAATCTAAATGGGTTATTTAATACCGACAAGATTTTTATTGCTGGTTATATTTTTTCTAAAAATGTATTGCTGGTAATACTTTTTTTTTCAAAAATGCATTACTGATAATATTTTATCTATCTATCTAATGGCAGTCTGTTCATATCTATCTATCTATCTATCTATCTAATGGCAGTCTGTTCATATCTATCTATCTAATGGCAGTCTGTTCATATCTATCTATATAATGGCAGTCTGTTCATATCTATCTATCTATCTATCTATATAATGGCAGTCTGTTCATATCTATCTATCTATCTATCTATCTAATGGCAGTCTGTTCATATCTATCTATCTATCTAATGGCAGTCTGTTCATATCTATCTATCTATCTAATGGCAGTCTGTTCGTATCTATCTAACTAATGGCAGTCTGTTCGTATCTATCTATCTAATGGCAGTCTGTTCGTATCTATCTATCTATCTAATTGCAGTCTGTTCATATTTATATATCTATCTAATTGCAGTCTGTTCATATTTATATATCTATCTAATTGCAGTCTGTTCATATTTATATATCTATCTAATTGCAGTCTGTTCATATCTATATATCTATCTAATTGCAGTCTGTTCATATCTATATATCTATCTAATTGCAGTCTGTTCATATCTATATATCTATCTAATTGCAGTCTGTTCATGATCACGTTTGATTTGGTTTGGTTTGTTTTACGACATATCAAGCTCAATGGGTTATTTAATACCGACAATATCTATCTAATAGGAGTCTGTTCATATCTATCTAATAGGAGTCTGTTCATATCTATCTAATAGGAGTCTGTTCATATCTATCTATCTATCTATCTGCAGTCTGTTCATATCTATCTATCTGCAGTCTGTTCATCTATCTATCTATCTATCTATCTATCTATCTATCTGCAGTCTGTTCATATCTATATATCTATCTGCAGTCTGTTCATATCTATCTATCTATCTATCTGCAGTCTGTTCATATCTATCTATCTATCTATCTGCAGTCTGTTCATATCTATCTATCTATCTGCAGTCTGTTCATATCTATCTATCTATCTGCAGTCTGTTCATATCTATCTATCTATCTGCAGTCTGTTCATATCTATCTATCTATCTATCTATCTATCTGCAGTCTGTTCATATCTATCTATCTATCTATCTGCAGTCTGTTCATATCTATCTATCTATCTATCTATCTATTTATCTATCTATCTATCTATCTATCTGCAGTCTGTTCATATCTATCTATCTATCTATCTATCTATCTATCTGCAGTCTGTTCATATCTATCTATCTATCTATCTATCTATCTATCTGCAGTCTGTTCATATCTATCTATCTATCTATCTATCTATCTATCTATCTAATCGCAGTCTGTTCATGATCACATTTGATTTGGTTTGGTTTGTTTTACGACATATCAACCTCAATGGGTTATTTAATACCGACAAGATTTGTATTACTGGTAATACTTTTTTTCTTCAAAAATGCAATACTGGTAATATTTATTTTCTTCAGAATTGTATTGCTGGTAATAATTTTTCCTAGAAAAATTTATTGCTGTTATTAAAACCTATTTTTACACTTTCATATTGTTTAATCCCCAGTTTGGAGGGTTCACTATTTCCCCATAGTTTGGATCCTAACAGGTGCTACCATCCTGGGTCAGGGTGGACCTGGTAACACTAACAATCAAGAGGTGGTTCCATACTCAAAACCTCCTGATCAGAGGCCTTGTTGTTGGACATAGTTTATCGTCTTACCCACGGCACGAATGTAGTTTATCGTCTTACCCAGGGCATGAATGTAGTTTATTCTCATACCCAGGACAGATTACTTTTTGAAAAAATTGCTTAATATTTGTAGATTTACTCTCGCCATTCTCGCAAATCAAATTCTTAACAAAATCTTACACATTTATAAGTCTCCAATTTGACCATGCAGTTAATATCGCTGCAAAATCTGGTCTGGTGCTTGTGCTATTTAGAGATTCTTGCTAAAACGCAAAGAATCTGAAATGTTATTGTTCTGACCTGGCATCTTGGCTTCAGTCACTTTCTCACTACTGTAACATAACTTCCCTCTGCCTTTTCTATAAATACTTTCATGGTAATTATTCTGATGAACTTTCCTCTCTGGTACCTCTTTGAGGAGAGTTCTTTTTTCGACGGTGTACGACCAGTGCCTGGCGCCAGACGCATTTGCGAGTTTTTTACGAACAGTTTTTTGATTTCAACCCTTTGTCCACGTTAAGTTCTTTTTATTTTATTTTACGTTCAGTTTATTGACTTTTTTTTTGCCAAAAGTTTGATTTGATTTTTTCTTTCTTTTCCCTCCCCTCTATTTTTTATACTTTATCCCTTGTTGTTTTCTTTATTATTAATTTCCCTTTTTTTAATACGTATTTTTGAGTTTTAATTTTTTTTCCTTTTAATTTTCAGTAACTTCCCCACACCAAACTTTATTTTTTCATTGTTTATTTTGTCCCTCGTAAGACTTCGTTTTTTCTTTGTTTACATTTTTATTTCTACGTGTTTTCAGTGTTTCTTTCTCGTTGTAAATAACTGTTATTTATTCTGTATTCCTTTATTTAAGTCTTTTCTGTGTTTATTGTAAATTTTTGTATTTATTTACCGCATTTATTTTTCTATTCGTTAGTTCTTCTTTATTTTAGTTTACGTATTTTTTCGTTTAAGTGTTTGGGCTGACTAGTTTTTTCTAGTGGCAGCCATATTGTATTTTTGAAGTCGTTTGGCATTTTTTGTTTCAGATTTTTTTTTGTTGAAAAAAAGATACCTTTTGTTTATTTTCCGTTTTAAAATGTGATTTTCATTTTCGTACTCGTTTTTGTAATTGTTAGCTGTTTTTATTTTGAACGTATTTTTGTCGTTTTAGCGTACGTGTTTCTGTTACTTATTTTTGCGTCTTTAACTGTTTTGTCTTGTTAAAATTCTTTTTGTTATTGTGATTTATTTTTCTTTCGTTTAATTTATACTTTTATTTGTTGCTTTTTATGTGAAGGAAAAAAAAAAAAAAAAGTGTTGTTTTTTTGTTTTTTTTAAAATGGCTCCCAGGAGAACTGTGAAAAAGAACCTGTTTGGTTCCAAAAAAAATATATATAAAAAATTTAGAAGAAAGCCCTGTAGTTGAAGAAAAATGTATGGTGTCCTCTAATTGTGAGGATAATAATAAGAGTCCAGAAAAAAGTATGGTGGCCTCAAATGGCCAAAATAGTGGCATTGTTTCAAGTGTCCCAGACGAGATTATGGTGGCCGAAAGCGGCCAAAATGCTGATATTTCAAATAATCAACAGGACAAGAATAAGGTGGCCGAAAGTAGCCAAGAAGCAACCAGTCAGACATCTCAGGACGGAAACATAGCGGCCGGAGAGACGCCCTCATGCTGGAAGTCCCCACCGAAATGTAAAATCAACATTATGGAGTTCCTCGAGAGGGCCAAGAGCTACGCACATCTGGTGACAGCAGATGGGCTCTTGCCAAATCCCGAGGAATTACGAAAGGTTGAAAAAAGAATTGTGTCAGTCTTTGTGGTCGACAAGCGTTCGCGCAAGATTTGTCGCTCCACTAAAGACACTGTTATTAAAACATTATATTCTCTGGGCATTAAAGCTCAGAGAGTTGTGAAAGGGAAAGGATATTTTATGTGGGACGTACTGTTACCCACGCCTGCCGACTGTGACTCGCGATCTTATCACCAAAGACCTGATTCCGAGAACAGAGTACGAAGGCAGGCGGAGGACCAAGGTTTCAGTATATGAGGTTCCTCCTCAGATTGTCGGCGAGCACTTGGCTGCTTATCTGGGCCAGTTTGGCCAAATACTCAGTGCTTCCTCTGATGATCTGACCGGGGGGTGGAGCTTCGAGATCATGATCGATCAGGATGCCTTCTGCACCATCCCCAACTGTCTGGATGTAAAGAGCCAGAAGATGCCGATAATTGTGACGGGTCGAAAACCGGCATGCTGGAAGTGTGGAAAGACTGGTCACCTTTCCTCTTCCTGCACAGAGATGAAGGCCTCTGATGTTCTGGCTCCCGTCCAACCAAATCCCCCTTTGGCCGAGTCTGTTCCATCCGTCCCGCCTGTAGTGGGCATGCCAGCGACCGGGACTGGTGAGGAAAATCCCCCGGTTGGGTCCAAATCTCAGCCCCCATTCCCCGAAGAGCCTTTGCCCGACGCTAGTGCGGATAGGGAGAAGGGAGAGGGGGAATGGCAGGTCGTTGGTAGGACTAAAGGGAAGATCTGGGCAGCAGAACCTCGTTCCACAACAAAACCAGGAAAAGGCACAGACAACCCCACTCCCTCTACCAGTGCAAAGGGCGACTCTTCGGCCAGCTACTCGGATAAACTCCGACAAAAGTTAATTCAGTATGAACCATCCTACGAGAAGAAGGAAAAACTATTAAAACTAAAGGAAGATCTTAAATCCAAACGACAGGACGCGGAGAAGAAATCTGGCACCTCTTTGTCGGCACCATCTTCCCCTGTCACTAAACATCATTCCATGGTCCCTCCCCCTATCACTAAACCTATAAGGGAAGTAAATTCAACAATGACCACACTAAAGAAGGGACCTGCGACAAAATCTCCTGCAAAAAAAACATCACCTAAACATTCTCCCATGAAGACCCCCAAAACCTCACCATCAAAACACGAACAGCAAAAGCGCCAAAAGAAGTCCATCTTCGGATGCTTCAAAGCCACCACAGAAAATAAAATAAAATCTAGACCATTATACAATACAGGGGAAGATGTGTGCCGAATTTCCAAGGAAACAGAAGAGAAGGCATTACTACATGCCAAAAAATTAAAAGATTTAAAAACTCTTTTAAATTTCCGGAAATTGAACAATCTAGATGTGGAGAACCCCCGAATTTCCCGAACATAAGAAGGGTTCTCACTGTGGTGAGATCGGGGGTAGCTGGTCAGCAAATATGGGCCATGATGGCCAATGCAAATGAAACCTTCACCATGTTTCCACCGATGTCGTGTTTCGACGACGAAAACGTCAAAAAATTACAACAATTTTGTTCAGGGAGGTTCCCGATTTTCGTTCACCCCTCCCTGTATAGAGCTTTAAAGCTAACGTTCCCCTTGGACATTGGCGGCCTGTCTCCTGATGGCACCATCGTTAGTGAGATGGGTACAGGCTCAATGGGAGAGGCCGTCGGTGTCCTGACCCCGGCCATGTTCAATGCAGGAGAGCAACCCTAATCGGTTCCATCATGGCTCTCTGGTTAGCAAGTGTGAATGCCCGAGGCCTGAGGTCCGAGTCTCGCAGGGCGAGGCTCTCTCGCGATCTTCAGCGTCTCGGGGTGAATATCTGTTGTGTACAAGAGACCCGTTTTTCTTCTCGTGACTATGAGAACATTCTGTCTAGGGGGTTTTCCCTCTATTCAGCATGTTTTGATGGACGCTCGAGGGGTGTCTCTTGGTTGGTGAGCAAGTCATTGAAGGCTACGTGTGTTCTTGTCTTCGTGGATCCGGCGGGCAGGCTTTGCGTGCTGGACGTTACCATAAAGGATAAGGCTCTGCGTCTCATTGGGGTTTATGCGCCCAATGTCCATTCTGAGCGGCCTGCCTTGTTTCGGCGGATCGAGCAGTTTTTGACGACATCACGTCGGGTAGTTTTAGTGGGTGATTGGAATGCCGTCCTTGATCCCGATATAGATCGCATAGGGACAAATTCGGGTACTAACAACCGGGACGTGAAACCATTTCGGGACTTTATCGACAGGTTTGATCTTGTCGATAAGTACCGGAATAAACACCCCTCGGGAGGTAGTGTGGACTTGGACTAATAGTGGCGGCTCGGCTAGTTATCTAGACCGAGTCCTAGTTAGGAGAGTCGATGTAGGGCTCTTAGGGTGTCCAAGTTTCCATGAGATAGTTTATACGGATCATAGGCTTGTCCGGGTCCGTGTAAACTTAGATAAACCTAAGGTTAGGATGGCTGGCTACTGGAAATTAAACTCATCATTATTTGGTGAGCAAGATTTCCGGGACCAGCTTTTACTAATGATACAGAGGGAACTGACGGGAGCGGTTGTGGGAAATGCCTGGTGGGATAAACTAAAATCCAAAATCAGAACGTTTGCTGCTGATTATAGTCGTCGGCTCAATCTAGATAGATTAGCGGCGCAAACGGCTTTAGAGCAGAAAGTTGATCGGGCGGTGAAATCCCGTGATAGTGGGGAAATAGCCTTAGCTAAGGCAGAGTTGGCCTCCTTGCTTATCAAGAAGGATCAAGCTCTGGTAGTTAGGGCTAGGTTAAAAAGAATGTCCTCTGAGGCGACGAATATGGCCGCTGAATTGCGTGCAGAGGAAGCTCGGTATGCATCTCAGCGACATTTCGCGAGCGTCACATTGCCGGATAAGCGGACCGTGACAACAAACGAGGACATATGTGAGGCTTTTCGTGACTACTTTCAGGAGCTTTTCACCAGGGAGCCCGGTCTGAGCTCTGCTCAGTTCGACACCTATTTAGCTGACTTTCCCTGCCTCGAGGCAGCTGAAGCAGCTAGGTGCGAGGGTCCAATTACAGAGTCGGAAATCTGGGATGCGTTGAAACAGGTTGGCCTGGACAAATCTCCGGGACTTGATGGTCTTCCGTACGAAGTGTACTTGAGGCAGTCGCCCGTTTTTGTTCCGCTGCTGGCACTGATTTTCGGCAACTGGATGAAGCAGGGGTCTATACCCCAACGCTTCACCAGGGGCGTGATCAAGTTGTTACGCAAGAATAAAAATGGTGGGGATGGGTTAGGTAACTTTTGCCCTTTAACTATGTTAAACACAGAGTTAAAGATTTTGGCTAAGATCCTGGCTAACCGTTTGCAGGCTGTCCTGTCTAGTCTGATTGGCTCGGAACAGACTTGTGCTGTGAAGGGCAGGACTATTCAGGACAACCTTCATATGGTGCGCCTGATCATCGAGCAAGTCGACAGTGAAGCCTCGCTGATCAATTTAGATCAGTCCAAGGCCTTCGATAGGGTTGACCATCGTTTTCTGGAGGCTGTTCTTTCGGCGGCCGGTTTCGGGCCGTACTTTCGCACCTGGATCCGACTTCTGTATGCGACTCCCGGTGCGCTGGTGGAGGTGAATGGGGTACGATCGGAGCCTTTCGTATTGTCTTGCTCCATTCGTCAGGGTTGTCCGTTATCGCCTTTGCTTTACGTTCTTGTGTTGGAACCTTTCCTTCGCAAGTTAAAGGCGAATCCGGTCCTACGTGGAATTGCCCTGCCCGGTGGTAGCACATCGGCCAGGTATTCTGCCTATGCTGACAACGTTTCGGCTCTTGTGTCGAGCAGAGCTGAGATTAACGAAGTCAGCAAAGAAATCAGTTGTTATGAGATGGTGACAGGGGCCAAGATCAACCGTGATAAGTCTGTTGGCTTGCGGTTGGGTGCGTGGAAGGGAGTTTCTCTTCCCGGACCTTTCCACTGGACGGATGGGCCGGTCAAGATTCTCAGCGTCTTTTTCGGTCCTGATCTCCAGTTGGAAATGAATTGGTCGGAGGTGCGAGGGAAGGCCGAGATCGCAATTAATTTGTGGTCTCGGAGGAATCTTTCCTTAAAGGGGAGGGCGGAAGTTTGTGTTTCACATCTACCCGATTCTCCTTTACCGACTCTCTGTGCTTCCACTTCCGTGTGACACTTTACTGGCGTTAGTGAGGCTCTTGTTCTCCTTCTTGTGGGGAGGCAAGGCTGCCAGAGTCAGTCGGGAGATCTGTTGCCTTCATCCATCTGAAGGCGGTCTGGGCATGCCGAGCATTGAGATTCGTCAACATATGCTTCACATTAGTTTTCTGGATCGAATGTGTCGTGATTCGGATGAGGAGGGCGCCTTCTGGAAGGAAGACGCCCGTAAGAACTTCCCATCCCTGAGAAGTGTGCATTCGTGTGAGGAGGAGGCCCGCCGTTTACCCCGAGCCGAATGCTCCTTCTATCGTGAATGTCGTATTGCTCTGAAGCGCCTCTTACGGGCGTCGGATGGCCTCTCCAACGTCCAGGTGTTGTCTCGTAGGGCATTATATCAAGTTTTAGTCAGGGGGGGGCGTGCATGATGATCTGATTGACGAGCTCGGTTTGACGAGGCAGCAGGCTCGCTCAATATGAAATTGGGCTCCCGGGTTGAAATGCCTCAATAACGATGAGGCATCACTCACCTGGCTGGTGATACGTAGGGCCCTCTGGGTCACCAAGAGACTCTGCTCAGCTGGCTTGGAGAATTCTCCAAACTGCCGACGTTGTAGTGGGGAGGTCGAGACCTTTGGTCATGCCTTCTTTCATTGCAGCCAGGTAGTGCCGTTGGTCAAGTTTGTTGAAGGCCTCATGGTCTGCATGCTGCAGGGAAAGTCCTTTGTCCTTCAGTCCGTTTCCGTTTGTAGCAATGTGGCACCGCCCGCTGACGAAGGCTGAACAGTATGTGTTCCACTGCTTGCTAGGTGTTATGAGAGTCGTGGTTTTGGACGACCGTCAGAAGGGATTCTATGGAGGCGAGAAGTTCACCTCTTCCCAACTGATCTTGTACTTTAAGCATCAGCTTAAAGTCAAGATTAGATGGAAAGGACAGCTCACTTCATCAGAATTCAGCAAAAGGTGGGTGAATCTTGCGCGGCTTGTGTCGTGTGAAAGGAGCTGACTTTGAGGGCACATTGATGCGGTTAGGCATCAGGATATTGCTCTTCCTGGGTTGAACTTGTGCAACCCATCCTGAAACTAGGCTAGCTTAGGTTTTTTCCTTTTGATGATTTAGTTTCCTTTTTCAGTTAACTTAGCTAGGGTATGTATGCTCATTGGCCCCTTTTATTTCTGTCCCCATTTGTTTTTTCTTTAAGTTTAATTCCCCATCCCTCCCTCGTTAGGTGGTCAGTGATGTCAGTTCGCTGGTGGATCTTGGGGCAGTGATGTTTTTTTTTTTTGTTGTTGTTCTGAATGAGTGCATGACAGTGGTGATTGGGATGAATGGGTTTATACTATTATAGTCCCCGCATTGATTTCGTGTGAAGTGATGTTTTGTTTTTTTTTTTATTACTAATCTTATTTTCTTTGGTTTCTTGTAAATTTTTTATATGCATATTGTAAATACTCATTGTTTTTAGAATGAATTCCCTCCCCCACAGACCACGAGTAAATATGGGGACTAGTTAAATATTTTCATAGAGACAAAGAGGTATTGATTGGGATGAATGAATGTGGTTTATACTTATTATAGTCCCCTTTCCCCAATCCCTTTTCGCATTGATTTACAGAATAAATTCACTTTCCTCTATGGTATCTAGACTTTATAAATTTAAGTGCGTAGTAGATGTTTTATGTCACATTTAGATGAATTGGTCACTAAAGGGGTTTTATTTGAGTCCGCACACAAATAAAATAAAACTCACGAATCTTATTTTCTTTCCCGAGTTTCTTCACACAATAGGAAAATAAATTTCTAGAATCATGTTTTTATTCAGTTCGCTAATATCGATCATTCGCAGTTGATTCTTCTCTCCGACTTGATTGTATTTCTTCTTCTTCTTCTACTTGGGCTGGAAGTTCTTTTTCTTGTCTGAGGGTTCTTTTCTCGCTGCCGTCGAGGATTTTAACTTCTCATCGACTTTCGTGTCTGCATCTCAATTCTTCTCATTTCAGGCAATCCCCACAGACCACAATTCAGCTGCAACTCCACTCCATCTGCAACTCCAACTTCAACTAAATAACAAACTGGGGACAGGGTTTTCTCGATAATTCCAAAAGTGCATTTTCTGTCTTCTCCATTATGTTGTTTTTCCCCTAGACAAAGAGGTATTCGTTCCTGATGGTTTCTTTCCCTTTTCTTCCACGCAGGTCACGTGATCGTATTCGACCAATTGTTATTGATCAAACATTTCTTTCCCTTTTTCTTCCATAGTATCGTAAATTGATCGAACATCCTCTCCCCTCTGTTTGCGGGCGTGGTTACATCGTTCTTGTTTAAAAAAAAAAATCAATTTTGCCCCTTTTTGCACGTCATATTGCCAACAATCTTTGGCTTTCTCTCACCTGGACTTTGTTAAACAGCCCGCTGCTAATTAGTCTTGACTTTAGAAAGGATCTTTTCCGCCTTCTTGGCGCCCTCTGTGAGCCAAAAGCAATTGTCCCTCTTTTTACCTCTTTGTTTTACCTGATAGTAGAAAATCTTAATTATCCACTTTGAAAATGTCTCCACTTTAAGACACGTGGGTGTCCAATTCTTAACAGGTCTGTATATCGTTCCACCGGTCCGTCTTTTTCCCTGATTAAAATTGTTTCATTGTTCCCAAAAATTTCTCTTTATCCAAATTGATAAGGTGTCTTTCCATGCAAAAATATTTCCGACATTCTTATCAAAATGACTTTCAAAATCGGCCAAGAAATCTCTTTCTGAATCTCCACCCTCAATTGGGTCATCGTCCTCTATTTCTCTTTCTTTCTTTTCTTCCCTTCCTTCCTTTTCCTTTCTTTCTTCTTCTTCTTTCCTTAGGATCGTCTAGACTTTATAATTATTTTCAACTCAGTTATTTTCCGTTTAAAAAAAAAAAAATTAACAACCTGTTTAAGTGTCTTAAATCATATTTCTAGGCTAGATTTAACCATAAAGTTTCTTCATTTTGATAGTTTAACCATAAGTTTTATGCTGATAGTTTCTTCTGTAGCACGTCTCGACTTCCAGGCTTCTTGCTTTCCAGTCAACTTTGATCTTCAAAAATTTAAATGCAATGTCAATTGTTATTCTATCTTCTTAATTCTTGTTCTCTTATTGTTCTCTTTCATTAATATTTTTTCTCATATTTTCTCACACTCAGTAACTCTTTGCATCTTAGTGGCTTTATTACCTTGCTTGGGGGTGAAATAAGTAAAAAACAATTTTCTCTTTCGTCTGAATTTCTGGAATGAGGAGTTATCATTATTTACATTTGAACTATCATCTTCATCTTTGTTATTTATACTATTTACATTGTTTGGACTGTTGTCCTCATTTTTATTGTCATATTCACAATGTTTCAGTCGTTATACACTCTGGCCTTCTTTGGGTAATATATGTTTGAATTCGGTTTATATATTTTGGAATTTTGAACCAAAAGGGTTGGTTCAAAATTCTAACATATATCACCTGAAAAAAATATTAAATAGTTACAATACCTCATCTCTGAACTATTGTCTTCATCTTTGTTGTTGTTATCACATTTTGGCCTTTATTATGTATCTGTCTATCTGGTTAATTTTCATGCCATTTCAAATTAAAACCTTTATTTCCAGAGCTAGAAGTGGACAGCAGAACAAAAACAATGTATACCTGTAGATATTAGTTTTTATTTCAAATACCAATTCATTAATAAAATTTCCATTATACACTTTAATTAGCTTGGATTTTACAGATTCATTAAGATTCTTTCAGTGAGCTAGCAGCACCCATCTCCTCTCCAAACTCTTAACTGACAACTAAAGACCACAAAATATTGTTTGGCTTGTCCTCTGTCCATACACTAGGCTCA
This sequence comes from Acanthosepion pharaonis, assembly GCA_903632075.3. NCBI lineage: Eukaryota > Metazoa > Mollusca > Cephalopoda > Sepiida > Sepiidae > Acanthosepion > Acanthosepion pharaonis. The sequence continues at coordinate 782,056 of CAHIKZ030005157.1, read as the reverse complement.
CAAGTTTTGAATTCAGAGTTGTCTTTCTCCTAGACTGATTACCATCCAAGGCTGAATTTCAGTCAAGTCTGTTACTTTCACTCGCATGCAAATACTCTTGTGAAAGGTCTGAATCTGTTATGCCTTGTTTGACACCTGTTTTTGGTTAGTAAAATATAACACATCTACATCATAACAACAAAGTGAGATATATATAGAAGTATTTACTATCAGAAGGATTTTGTTGTACTAGTTTGGTAGATATATGAAAGCTCTTGTAAAGGGGTTGTTAATAAATGTTTCTGATTTTTGAGTTTGTCTTGGTGAATGAGTAAATTATTTGCAAGTGATAAAAGTCTATCATTAAAAGGTAATATCAAACATAAGAAAGTAATATTTGTGTAAAACTTGTCTGTAGTGTTCATTCCTGGAGTGGCTCAAATCCACATGCTCTCTTTATAAGAAGCCAGTGAAAAAGAGGATGACTCTAAATTTCCCACCAGTAGGGCAGTTTCTTTTTTTCCTAAGGAATCATGGGAAATAGGGTGTGTGTGTGTGTGTGTGTGTGTGTGTGTGTGTTTTTTTTTTTACTATTATTATTATTTTCCATGCTTGCAAGATCTTCTACAAAGCCATCTCTTCTTCCATTAGCTACAGATAAATAGCAGGGCAGACTGGATCCTATAGCCTTGGATGGCAACCAGTCTAGAAGGACAGTTCTGAATTCAAATCCTCTAACTATGGGTTAAATATCCTTACCAGCCCACAGCTGGACAAGCGTGATGAGTATAACTGTAACCATGAAGACATGGTCAATCAGGCTGAGATTACTCCAACAGAAGTAAGACCCCCCCACTATCTTGGAATTGGACTTAAGCTGTGACAGAAAACAAATATATCCCATCTCAAAAAATTCAAAGAACTGTATTGTTGAAGTTTATGAATTGTTTATAAAATGTTTTTCCTTTTACTGACAGATAACTGGTGATGGCGGAAGCTTCTTTAGAATTTACTCAATTGAAAATTGAAGATGTGGAAGCGATCAAAATTGATGGTGGTTATCCACTCAAAGTCTTTGAAATGGATGGAAATCAAGTGGACCAGAACTTTATTTGCAACATTTGTAAATTAGTATTTCGAGAACCTATGCAAAGAGAATGCGGCCATCGATTTTGTAAAATTTGCTTGGAAAAAACTGATGTGTAAGTGATTTTTTTTTTTTTTTTAACAACATTAAGCATTTTCTTTTCTTTGATTCTACCAAGTTTGTATGATTTGGTTGCAAAAGCAGTAATGTTCTTGTGGTATGTTGGGGGAGAGGACATTATATGAACTTACCTTCTATCCCAGGTTGTATACCTTCTATTGCAGTATCGGTTACTTTGTTCCTGATGTTGAAGTGTCTTGGTTTCCATGTTCCTCCTGTTGCAATAATATGTTTCTAAAATGCTTTTTAAGTTGTCTTTTAACCATTACACATAAGAATTTCATATATATATATATATATATATATATATATATATATATATATATATATATATATAAAATTTATTCAAAATATGTATAATATCACTATGAAAATAGCCATTTTGTTTCAAAACTTCTGGTGTCTTGTCAAATGATGGTGTTGATTGCAAAATAAAGAGTTTTAAGAGTTCAAAACCAACCAAACCCTCTCAATAGGGGAAACATTTTTATGTTACCTATGATGACCAATCAGAATACAATATGGTAATTCAAAATAACATGACAATATACCCTAAGTACAATCTATTAGTGCATTAAAGTTAATATTAGATTAAATTAGAAATCAATATAACTAATTAAGTTTTAATTTCACAGTAAAATTCAAAATTACAAATGTTTTGATGAGCATAGAACCACCGCTTAATTGCTGGTGTTCCAAGGTCCACCCTGACACAAGGTGGTAGCACCTGTTAAGATCCCAGCTATGGGCAAATAGTTAACCCCCAAACTGGGGTCAAAACACTATGAAAGTGTAAAAATAGGTTTTAATACCAGAAATACTTTGTTAAAAATTATTACTAGCAATATATTTTTGAAAAAAAAAAAATTTCCAGGTATTCATTTTAAAAAAAAAAATTACCAGGAATACATTTTGGAAAAAAAAAAAATATTATCAGCAATAAAAATCTTGTTGGCATTAAAATAACCCTTTGAGGTTGATATGCTGTAAAAGAAAAAACAAACCAAACCAGAATTTCTCTTTTCTTTTTCTCTGTATCTCATTCTCTGATGAAGCTTTAATAAAAGTGAAACATGTTAAACTGATAAACGTTTCATATTTGTTCTTTATCTTATATATAGATGGGCATGTGGCTGATTGGTTAGAACATTTGCTTTCTGGCCATGAGGCTCATTGAATCTCACCTCAGTTTTTCAGGCAGGTGATTTCTTGATAGGGAGGTGATCCCAAACTGCGGCTCTGTTAGAAAGTGTCTGAAAACCATACCACGGATTGATCCAAACTTTGTGAGTGAAATGGAGTAGACAGAATTGTTTATCGGTGGTTAGGTTAGCATGAAATTGCAAGTCATTGTGACTGAGGGTTTGAGTGTAGTGGCCTGGTTCAAACTTTTGATTGTGTCTGATGATGTGATGACTACCAGAAACTGTAACTATGGTTCACTCAACATAGTTGCAGTATAAACCACAAGTGGGCTCTGAGGATGCTGAACAAACACAAATATGCCTGTGTAGTAGGTTTTTACAACAATGATTGGCTAGCCATCCTAACAGACAGTAAATTGCTTTCTCCTTTAATTAATCAGCATTGTAATAAATTAGATGACCTTTTCTCAAGAACTGCTGCTTTATGGAACAGACTTGTGGATGTTGTTGTTATACCGGAACATACCTATTCTATTGTTAATAGACTCTCCCACCTATAATAAGTAGTAGTAGTAGCAGTCGCCAGTGAGCTCAGTGAGTTGATGAGTCAGTCGAGGTCAGACATCAAAGTATCAACCACCACAACTAGATTGCTGCATCATTAACTATTATTTCAAGTTCCTAACGTTTTGTACGTCGAACCTAATTTAGGACCAACTTAGTGAAATACAAGCCTCCACTGTGAAAACCACTCTACAACAGTTATCAAGGTTTATATGTTTGTGTATATGTTTTAGGTGAAAGTGCATGTTCAATAGGTAAACAAAGTGTGGAAGAAGCATTTCTGCTACGGACGTTTATTCCGTTTTGTGCTGACTATTAAAATATTGTTAAAAGTTCTCTTGAGTATGTCCGTTTTCCTTTTGGTTCAGAAATGATGTATGGGAAGTAAGAATACAGATGGGTAAAGATGGTTGAGCTCAAGTCAGCCTTGAGCTGAGTTGGGATGACTGAACCTCTACTTCATGAGTAGACCTTCTGAAACACGTCCATACAATCTCCTTGGAAAATGGAAAGAGCTTGGTCTACAGTGGACTGGGAATACTAACATTCCCCAGTGAGAATGCTATTACTGTGTGGTTTATATCTTGAAGCCAAGAGAAGAAACAGATTCTGTCTTATCCGGAAGTGGGGTCATGAAATCACACAAGTGACCAGAAACCCTTTTCAGTTTCTTTATAACTTACATCATGGGAAAATTAATTATTTTTTTATTTGTTGTTTCTATTTTATTTCATTTTTCCCACAGATTCCTGGCAGTATGTTTTCCCAATCACTACAATCTTGACCTCTTCAAGTCTAGGGTTAATGGTTATCTTTTCTGTATAACCCCATGAACCTTACTACTTGCCTAGTAAAACTCTACCTATAGTGGCTCTACTTATTGAAGGTGGATCTAGCACAATAATTGATTTGGTTATCTTATTTAGATTATTAATTTTACTCCTCTTGGTTTTTTTTAATTCATTCTTTGCCACTGTAATTATCAGCGCTGTTCACGTGTTTATCAATTTGATTTTTAGTCAGCTGTTTTATTCAAGTCATCTTTCTCTTTTGCTTCCATGTTATGGCATGTTGGTTGTTGTACTCTCAGGCCTTCTTCAAAACATTAACAAAAAAGCAATGAGAAATTATATTTTTATTTAAACAAACTGACACAGAGTAGAATGATTTGACTAAAAATATTCAGACAAATTTATTTAGTACTTATCCTAACTTAATATAATAGTATGGCAATATTAAAGTAAATTTAGTAAAATGAAGATACTGTGGTGTTTATTTTTTTGTTTATTTTAGGGTTTTTTAAGTAGGATTAACAAAAATAAGTTTCCCTTTAAAAATTAAAAAAAAAAGGCAACAAACTTTCTATTTAAAAATAACTAAAAAAACCAACAAACATTTAAAAATAAAAAGAACATTTACAAATAAAAAGAACTTTCCATTTTAAAATGTCTTTTTTTATTTAAATAATTTTTTTTTTTTTTTTTTTTTTTTGAAAGAATTCTCTTGAAAAAGGATTTTTTCACTTTTAACATGAATTTTTTTTTCTCATTTTTTTTTTTTTATTGTCTTAAATTAACTTCTATATTGTTTTAATTTAGGAAAGCCACCTGCCATGATTGTTTAAAAGAATCAGAAGATGAAAAGGATCATTATCCTACAGTTAGTATGTTAAGCAGTGAGGTAAGCATTTCATCTATTCATTGAGATGATAACAAATTCATTGAAATCAGAATAAGCCTTTTTCTTCTTTTTTGAACTGTCAATTAAGCAAAGGTAGTCAGTTATTTTTTCTTTTCTTTTTTTTTTAGCTCCTTACAGACTTAATTCACTTTTAAATTTTATCAGTTTTAAGATAATTCAAATTTACATTCATTACTATCTATGCAAATTAACATCTCTATACTGTATATATTTGTGTAGAATTAAACTCTACAGTCAAATTATTTTCTGCTGAATATCTGGTTTTGCTTGTTGCCATGGAAACCAGGTATAAGAAAATTGCTAAAATCTTAAAAACTATCATAAATATAAAAGGAGATAATAATACCATCAATGGTACATGCATTTGTAGCACTGTCAGCGTTGTTGAAGTATAAGTTGTCATTGGAACTAAAATCATTTGCCCTTCAGTGAAAACTAATTGTCACTAATTTCACTTTGTAGAAGCCGCAACATATTAGCAGCATTACTTAAGATTAATTTTGGTTTTATATCACTTCCATAGAAATTTCTCTCTTTCTCTATCCAACTATTTGATTCTTCCTTCTCTCTTTGTATCTCTCTCTCTCTACCTCTAGTTATCTTTCTATCTTCCTCCTTTTTCTCTTCCCCACCTTCTCTCATTGGTAATGATTGTAGTTTTCTATTGAATTAACAATTCTAGTATCCAGAAAAACATATTCTCTAATGCACAGCATTAGAAGTATTTATATACAGTGTGCTCTTGATTTGTGTAATCGCAATAAACAGATGATACTTCGAAAGTACATTTATAGGACCAAGCAATAAAGACTCTGGGGGTGAGTAGCCATGGTCAAACGTAAAATAAGCAACAGAACTGTCCAAAAAATAGGATTGACAAAGTTTGCAATAAGCAATAATAAGAAAAAAAGAATGGGGCAAGAAATAATAGAAAGCAAGCAAACAATTGCGTGCAAGGTAAATTAACAGTAATAAGACAAAGGAACAGTAATATGGCAAAAAGTTCACAATCTAAGAATTGACATACAAAAGCAAGTTTGGACAAGGAAATGTAATGTTCAGACTTCAAGACAAGACAGACTGGGATCAAGTCAGATGAAACCGAGATATTGTATATTTTATTGGCTAGGAAAAAATCCCAGCATGCTTTTGTGTGCTTCTGTTTATAAATTGGAGGGGAAAATGTTTTGCAGTCATTTCAGTGTGGATTGAAACCAACAGACTCTCTTCGTTTTATCATTATTACTATTATTACTAGTTTGGTTCCTATTGTTTCGCTGGTGAGGAAATAATTAAATTTTAAATCTAAATTGTTTGTCCTTTTAAAATACTACATCTATTAGAAAATATATTCAATTTAAATACAGAAAAGGTCATAAAAATGACTCCAAAGGTGTGGTTTATGTTCTTTTCCTGTGTACTCAGAAGTTCCATTTATTAGATTTCTTTCTTTCTTTTTTTTTTTTTTTAAATCATTTCACCTTATCAAACTGATCAGACTTATCAAGACAGGAGTATCACCAGCATAGATACAAAGTTGAGAACTGATGTCCTCAGGAAGGTCATTGATGAAGAACAAAGTCTGGCCAAGTATAGAACCCTGGGAGAGACCATCATTAATATAAAAAGATTTAGAAGAATGGCTATTCAGTATAACTTTCATTTCATGATTTGATAAGAAATACTAAATCAGTTCAAAAATCTTTGAATAAGACTGGTATGCCAAACCCTGTCAAATGCCTTCGAGATATCCAAAGCAACATCCAGAGCTTCACCATTATTATCTAAAGTTTGATAGACTCTTTCAGCAACAATCGTTCATACACCAACAGTTGATCTACAGAAGCAAAAAACATATTGCTTATCTGAAAGAAGGATCTGGAATGTGAGATGCTTAACTAATTCAGAGTTGATTAGGGCCCCTAGTATTTTGTCAAAAAGAGCCAATAGGCCAATCCATAAGCAAGAAGTGTGAGAGAAGAATCTGTTAGCATAGAACTTAGGGTAACATCTAACTGTAAAATAGCCGCCAATCTAGCACTGCACTTAATAATTTTGTGTTCAATATGAAAGAAAGAAAAAAAAAATTACTTTTTTAAGTTGGACTAGTCAGATTTTGTGCCAGCCAAAGAGGTCTGATCCAAGGACTTTGGGCCTCCTACTATTATAATACATCTTGATTTTCAGAAGATAGTATTCATATAAAATACAAATTTTATTGTAACCTAATTATGTACAATAATGGATAACATGCAAAAGAGGTGAACAGTTCAACTGGAAAAATTGATAATAAATACATTTTATCTAAATACAAATTAGAGACATGTCATAATAGATTATTCCATCTTAAATAAATCTACAATGTTTTGTGGCAATTTTTAACATCAACGAGATTTTTCTTTTTAAAAATTTGAATAATTTTAACACATTCTACAATATGGATGAAAAATAGTGAATTTTATTAGGTCCTTTTTCAAGACTTAGCATGAGCAAAACAAATTCATAAATTACCCCCACCCCCAATACTTTAGAATGACATCCTCATGGTTGGAATGCTAACATTCTAACTACTCAGCCATTCATACATGATATTAGTGTTGGTCAATAGAAACCACAGAATCTATGTATATTTTTATCATTAATTTCGTTTCATTTCTTGTAGATAAATTGTTCTCCTGACTATTTTCTTCGAAAAGAACTGGATCGTTTACCTGCACACTGTATAAATCCAAAATGTGTTTGGAAGGGTAAATTCAAAGAGTACAAGGTAAAGTTACTTTTTATTTTATATCTATATTATTTTATATATATATATATATATATATATATATATATATTTTATATATATATATTTTATATATATATGTATATATTTTTATATATATAATTTATTTTTTTATATATTTTTATATATATGTATATATATTTTTTTATATATAATTTATTTTTTTTTATATATATTTATATTTTTTATATATTTTATTTTTTTATATATTTTTATATATATATATATATATATATATTTTTATATATAATTTATTTTTTTTTCTATATTTTTATATATATATATATATATATATATATATATATATATATATAATTTTTATATATATTCTATTTTTATTTTTATATATATATATATATATATTTTATTTATTTAAACACAAATTTTGTATCACTGAATTTAAATATGGCTTTGAAAATGACAGAACGTATTCTATTAAAGGAACTTTTTTCATCCAACACTTCTTCAGAAAGATTCATTTGAGTGACAATCAAAATGACAAAACTGAAAATGGTAAAAAGCAGCCACAACTAAAATAAACATATTCTTAAAAAACATACAAATTAGTGTAAATAAGCTCCAAGTAAGTATAAGATATAAAAAAAAATAACTCATGACCCACCTATGAGACACAGAGAATGAAGAAAGTTCTCTTTTTGCTTTCATAAAGTTGGTTGATGCAACTTGCTGTAAACAGCTTCTAAAAACCATAAGTGTTTAACCAACCAGGCCTTGTGCAGCACCCTGAACATTCTGTCAATATATTTGGAAGCACAACCCGGGTTGTTGATCAAATGAAGTCCAATCACTGACTCACAAACTGACTGAGTCAAGTGATTACTTTTACTAGCTCCACTATATCTTTTATAGGCAGGCACATGTTGTCCACAATTCTATTAATATTATTATACAAGGTACCTCCAAGAAAAAAACCCAAAAAAGCCATGCCTGATGTTTAAAATGCAATTTAAAAAATGAAATTTCTTTCTGGAAGCTTTTATTTTAGTTTTAATTTCAAGTTAATAGATTAAATTTAATATTTTCAATAAAAAAATAGAATTATTTTGTTTTTTATCAATAAAATTGATAAAATCATCCATATTGACAAATCTTTCACTACGAGATAATAAAATGATCTAATGCTTAATTAATCTGAATTGAAACAAAAACGAGATTCAAACTCGTACCATTTTGATACAACGAAAAGTGTCATACCAGAGTCATTTCAATCTCATTTTTGCCTTAAAAAAGTCGGAAGACAAAACACATTGGCAAAAAAACTAAGATTTTTCCTAATTGTCATCATATATACCATAAACATAAACACACACATATATAGGTGTCTCTCTCTCTCTCTCTCTATATATATATATATATATATATATATATATATATATATATATGTGTGTGTGTGTGTGTATATGCATGTGTGTGTGTATGCCACTGAACACATCATATGGACTGAAGAACAGTGGGATTGTGTTCATTTCAGTGAACATTCAAAGTTTAACCTGTTTGGTTGTGATGGGAGAAGGTTCGTTCAACGCAGTCCTAAGGAACAATATTCGCCTCAGTGCACTAAAAGGAGCATTAAATTTGGAGGAGGAAATGTAATGGTGTTCGGCAAGATTTCAGCTGCTGGTACAGGACTTCTTGTCAGGCTACACGGTAAAATTAACGCAACTGTATACAAAGAGATATTGAAGAAACATTGATTGCAGTTCTCAAATTAGGTACAATCAACCAGCTGTATTTATGCAAGATAACATGCTGTGTCACACAGCAAAGTCTGTTAAGACATTTCTTTCTGAGGAGGATGTTACTGTTATGGAGTGGCTTGCTTAAAGCCCAGACCTGAATCCTATTGAGAATGTTTGGAAGTTACTAAATGAAAGAGCTAAGGAAAAGAATCCAACAAACATCAAAGGACTATGGACTAATTTGAAAGGAGAATGGGAGAAAATATGCGTTAGTGAATGCAAAACATGTAGCAAAAGATGTCAAGCTATTATTGAAAGTAAAGGTTTACACACAAAGTACAAATGAATTATGAATGCTATTTTCATGATGTATCCATTGTAATAGTATGATTTTGTTAATTGTTCTGATGTTTTTGATACCCTATTTTATATTCTTACCCTAAAAAATTTTCAATAATGCAAAATAATTATTAAATTTTATGGATTTATTTAATCATTCTGATGTTTTTGATCATCTATTTTTTTGAATGTTATATAATTATTTTTGTAACTTTATCAAAATAAGTTTATTGAGCTTTATATTTTGGAATTATATAATTTACCTTTATATTCTTATTTTTCCTTGATAAAATGTTCTATGAAGCTTTAAAATAAAAAGTTATTTCACATTTAGACTTTTTTCTTAACATTGTTCTGATCTTTTATGCTCGCTACTGTGTGTGTGTGTGTTTATATATGTGTGTATATATGTATGTATGTATATATATATATATATATATATATATATATATATATATATATATATATATGTGTGTGATGATATTTATACACATGTTTGACATTTGTATTATATTTGTAAGTATGTATTAGAAATTATTCTTATATATTTGTATTTGGAGGTACCATATATACAAGTGTATCATGCAACCTTTGAAGACCTAATTTTGAAGCTAATTTGACTAGAGTAAATGGATATATAGTTTGGTCAACAGTGTAGCCAGGGTCAGTAGTAATTATGTTAATTTCACATCTTGTGTATGATGCAACCCCCTTAAGATTAGCTTCAAAATTAGGTTTCCAAATATTGCATGATATGCGAGTGTATACAATACTTCAAAATTGCCTTGATTGAGAAAATGTCTTTTATTTGTATTTATTCATGCTAGTAGAATCCGTAACAACATTTCATTTAATTCTAATAATTTTCAAATATTATTGTTGTATCCTTAAAGAGGTTACAAACAGACAAAGGTGGTACTCGAGTGAAAGGAACAACACGGACATAGATAAATGAAAGAGAGGTTTATTGTAAAAAGAGTATACACTACTGAAAGACAGGGAATTGGTTAGCAGGCTGGTAATTCCTGAAGCAAGTGTATTTACCTTACCTCACAATGAGGAGGGATGTGGCACAAGACCATTTTTTTATACAGTACAAAATCAAATCCGTAGGCTCAGGCAAAAATTCCACGTAGACCCTGTAAAAAAAATGGGTTCGGGTTAGCTGTCTACCACCCCAGACAAGCCTCGTCTGGGTTCCTCTCCACCCAAAGGCAGAGAGTTTGACCAGCTCAGCTGGTGACAAGTCTCCAACTAATTGCCGAAACAAGGTTATTTATCTCACTACTCCGCGAGGCTGGATGTAGCACAAGGCTGTTATTTAATGCGTGGGCTCGGGCAAAAATTCTCTGTAGACCCCGTAAAAACGAGGTCAGGTAGCTGTCTACCTCCCCAGATGAGACTCTGCCCTTCGGCACAGCCTTGTCTGGGTTCCTTTCTGCCCAAAGGCTGAGAGTTCAACTAGCTTAGCAGGAGACGAATCTCCAACTAATTGTCAAAGCAAGTCTGCCAGGTATATTCTGTGCTTATTATATATATCTACTGATATAGTCAGTCCACAATAGGCAATAGGGAGAGTGGGACATTCCATTATTACAATTATTTTGTCAGTTAGTTGTTGACTTATTATTTTATAATTATTATAATATTTTATAATTATTATTTTGTCAGTTAGTTGTTGACTTATTTCTCCTTCCTTCAAACAAAGTAAGGGATACAAATTCTAAACTCACTGGGAGGTTTTTTAAAAATTTATTTTTATTTCTGATTATTCGTTCTCTTTTCTAGCGAATTTTATTATATATTGTTTCATTGAACAAGTCTAGGATCAACCTCTATCTTTCCCCACATATCTGCATAAACTGTACCTCTTACTCTGTAACTCTCTACCACAAGTAGCTCTCTAGCTTTGTACAGAGTGAACATCATTGTTAAAAAAAAAAAAAAAATGTTCTTTGTCAGTTACTGTCAGCCAGTGTTTGTATGGCCCTGGTCTCTCATCTAGATGTGGGCCTTACATTCTCAAATGTTTTGAATAAGAGACAAGTTTGTTACATTCACTTATGTGCAAATGCTCTTGGGGAAGGTATGAATCCATCACCTCCTCCCTAGCTATGGGTTAAACAGTAAGGCTTGTATCTTATATTGTTAATATAATATTCACTCAGAAAAAAAAAGTATTATTCTTACAATCCAGAATGTTTTGGCTTAAAAAAAAAACACAAGGAGTTGATAAAATGTAAAAGAACAAATAGAATAATCTATTACCTAAAGTTTACTCTTCAACTCTGTGGAAATTGTCTAACATTCACTGCCATATAGGAAGATGGATATCATATAGTTATTCAGAACTTTTTCTTTCTTTTTTTTTTTTTTATATAAACATTCTTTGGTAGAACCACATCTATATAATTTTAAACCCCTTTGTAATCTGATTATCCAACATTTATATAGGAAATTAGATATTACATAGCAGTTCAACATTTTTTTTTTTAAATACATTCTTGAGTAGAACCATATCTCTGCTTCAAGTCTCTCCACTTTTTTCTTCATTCTTTTTCCCACCTTTCTCGTTCATTTTTCTTTATTTCTTTCTCGTTCATTTTTTTTTTATTTCTTTCTCGTTCATTTTTTTTTTATTTCTTTCTCGTTCATTTTTTTTTATTTCTTTCGCCTTCATTTTTTTTTATTTCTCCTTCATTTTTTACCTAATTTTTTCTTTTTTATTAAATTTTTTCTTTTTTATTAAATTTTTTCTTTTTCATTAAATTTTTTCTTCATATTTTTTATTTTTTCCTTCATTTTTTTCTTTCATTATATAAACTTCTGCACAAATGTTGAACATTTTTTCTCACTAAAGTATAAATACTTTGTGCGAAATATTTTGGCTAAATAGATTTTTTAAAAAGAAATCTTTAAATAGAAATTTACCATATTTAATGATTTTAATTTTTTCTTCAATTATCAATTTTTATTTCCTATGAAATAATAAACTTTTTTCTAAAATATTTCATCTATTTTTAGAAAATCAACTTTTCTTCCTTTTTTTTTTTTTTCAGCAACATTGTTTGACATGTGATTGGCTCCTGTTAGAATGCAGTCGATGTCATACAAAGGACATTCCTCTAAGTATGGTAAATATCATTATAAATGTTTCGCTACTTTATGCACAAGCACTCCCCCTACTATTTTATGTGGGGTGGAGGAAGGAAGCATACTGCCACATCAAAAGATAACTTCACCCTCTTACTGTGTCTGCTAATATGATCCACCTTGATGAAGACAGACTAAATGAAATCAACGAATTGCCTCTGCAGGGACATCACAAGGAGAACATCTACAAATTTAGATGACCAGAACCTGGCAGTTGATTTTTTCCTCTGGCAGTTTTTTTATCATTTCATCCCAAGCAAGGAAATAAAGACAAGGGGTTACTGAGTGTGAAAGAATAATAAGCAAAGAAAAAAGATTATTGATGAGCGAGAACAGTAAAAGAATGATAATTGAGAAGAAAGAAGATAATGATTGACATTGTATTTAATTTTTGAAGATCAAAGTTGACTTGTAAGCAAGAAACTGGAAGAGAGTTCCACAAGCAAGAAGTGTGAAAAAAGAAATTGTTAGCATAGAACTTACGGTTCTAGTCATTTATTTATCTATCTAGCCATTTCAGTTGTAAAAAGGATGAGACCTTGCCTCTAATCCAATACTGCATGTAAATTCATATCCAATCCTAAAAAGGAAACAAGGGATAAACCTCTACTCCTGTTCACAAAACTTGGGAGGTGTGTGAACAAAACAATAGGTTTGCCTATTGTCCCATTCATACTTCTTCCCAATCTTTTGAACAGAAGTAAAGGTTTATCCCTTATTTCCTGTTTAGGATTGGGTTTCCAGTTCCTAACATCTTCTCATTCTTTTTCATTCCCAGCAGCCCCTTGCATCTTAGTGGCTTTATTACCTTGTTTGGGGTGAATTGGTTTAAAAGAAAAAAAAAATTCAATAAGTCTACCTTATCAATCAAAACTCCATATTGTTGCATGCTCTTTATGTTCAGAAAGACAAACCAGCAAAACAAGATGATGTATTCATGTACATTTTATCCATTTACAACCAGTGGTAAGCACTGCAAGAGTTTTATAATAATAAACTCCTGATTTCACCACCAGTGAGGAGTATTGACTGTGTGAGTACAGATTTTACAAAGAATTATCTTCAAAACTTTGCTTTCTCCAACTACCTGTTTTGGTAAAATCACAGGTTTGCCTATTGTCCAGTTTACACACCTCTCCGGCAGACAAATTGTTTGACGCTAAAATTGATCTCTAAATTTGACAATAAGTCTACCCATGGATGAATATCTTGAAAAAGCAAAACTTTACTGCAAAATATGTAGGATTAAAAAGGATCAAAATTCCTCCTACAAATAAAACAAGCACCGTGGACTGCTTTCACATCAGATTCCTTCATGGCCTACAATTTTGCCACCTACAGATTTTTAGAACCAATATCTTTGGAAATCTTCTTTCCTCAACAAGTGTCCAGTCTGACAAAACAATTTTGAGACCAGATAGAAACTGATGTAAAAAAAAAAAAAATCGAGTAAATTTATTTCTCTTCATAATTATGCAGTTTGATAAGGTAAGTTTCCCACGCTATAAAACATGTTTTAGACATAATAGAATTCTGAAAGGTAAAAAATGCTAGAGAAAAATTAAAATGAAACCAGGTGAAAGGAAAACAAATGTAGTTGGGTTCGGAGGTCAACTCTTTCCTAAGTAGCCTTTATGATTCCCACCTCTCCTACTAGGTCATTTACTCCTCCTAAACAAGCAAGATTGTCTCAGTGTCTGGACACTTCGCTCAGGTTGTTTCTGATTCAAGATGAAGTTTCGCTTCTTTGACCCCTGGGTAAACATCATATTTTTTCTTCAGGTGGTATGCCTGTAATTTCTTCTCGGTCTCTTCATCAAGGGTACTGGAGATAAATGCTTCTGTGTGGTGTTATCCTTCCCAAATAAATTAAGCTTACCTAGCAGTTCAAATAGTTCTTTGTGACACACTTTATGAAACACTTTTACATAATCTATATTGTTCTTAAGAGGTTTTAATTGGAAACAGGAGCGGTAACCATGTACTATTACAACAGACCAAAATAAAATTAGACATCTTCATTTTCACAATGATTTAATTGGAGACTTAAATTGAGCAGTGTATAACTTTCCTAACATGCTTGTGTAAATAGATGGCTGAACAGGGATTAGGAGAGATCAGAAAAAGTTAAACTTTACTAAGAGCTACAAAAAACAGGAAATTGTGGAGAGCCATAATCACCCACATCCTGAAGGGACACAACACAGAAGAATGTAATTGTCAGTTTTGTGTGATTTTATTTTTTTATTTAAAAAGACACACATTTTCTGAATGCATTATTAATTGCTAAATGGATTTAAATTTTTTTTTCAAAGTTTTATGTACTGCATTTTCTTATGCATAATACGTGACATTATGAACAAAAAATACACCTGTATAGTAAATGTTCAGAAGCATACTAAAATTGTTTGGTAAAAGTTCATTACTGATTCGTAAACTGACTTTGATGTAGTAAAAATTAGCAGTAGAGCCCAGCGTTGCCCAGGGACGTAACAGTAAGAGATAGATCAAGTATCGACCATCATAAAGACTGAAAAATAAAAAATTGACAAAGATTATTGTTTAAGGTTGACGGACACGCATGTCTTAATTATTTCATTTATTTTGTTTTCGTTTTTTTTTTTTTTTTTTTTTTTTGAATTGGTCAAACTCAAACAAAAATATTGTTTTCAATCGTTATGCGTCTACTGATTGAATAGAATTTTATTATAAACAATTGTCTTGTAAATGGAATTTTTAAAGCATTGTGAATGTAAAAATAAAGAAAAAAGTGTGCAAGACAATAAGAAACACTGCCTGCCAATAAAAAAAGTGATGTTTTATTGAAATCGGTTGAAAAATGTAGGAAATCCGATCCCATATATAAAGGAACACACACACACACACAAACAACCTGGGTTTTTATAATAAGTATAACTCTATATGAGTTGTCCCCCTTTTATTCCACGAAAGTGATGCCTCTTAATTGTGTTTTCAAATTGATTTTGTACAAAAACAATTCTTTTTCCAATTTTTGGCGCTGTCAGAACCACCACAAAGTAATTTTACGTAGTCCTGTGAAGTTTTGTTGAAAAATGTAGGAAATCCAATCCAATGTATAAACGTGCACACACACACACACACACACACACACAACCACACACACACACACACAACCTGGGTTTTATAATAAGTATGATATTAAAGGGAGGTAACAAATAACACTGACTTAAATGGCAGCTGCTGATGCTACTACCATACTAAAGAACAAACTCAAACTTGACTATTGAAAACTATATAGAAAATACCAAAATATATCTTGTTTGTAGGGATATTTATATCTTATCTAGGAATGTGACTCATTTATTCCCAATTAGCCTCTTGTTTTTTTTTTTTTTTTTTTTTTTAATGAAGGTTCTTTGCATATATCCATTGATTATTTTTTTGGTCTCATATGTTGAAATACCTTTTTAATACTTAAAATCCTATCAGAGTTTGTCTATATTTCTGAGATGAGGTATTATGTACAGTATTTACATTAGTCGGACTATTGTCCTCATCTTTGTCGCCATATTTGTCTGGCGCACCCAAGGCGTATAGGCAGTTATCGCATGGCGTTACAGCAAGTTACCTCACATATCACGGTCTCCCTAAGATTCACAAAGGCGGTATTCCACTCAGGCCGATTGTTGGTTGCCAAGGCTCTGTGTGCCACCCTCTGAGTCGCTTCCTTGTAGATATAATTGACCCATTGATCGGAAAGTCTCCTTCATATGTCCGAAACTCCGCCCACTTCATTGAAATAATCAAAGATGCTCCCATCCTATCCAACCAGATGGTGAGCTTGGGACGGTGAGTCTGTTCACCAAGGTACCCACGGAGGAGGCACTCTCAGTAGTCAGAGATAGATTAACCTCTGACTCTTCCCTAGAGGAGCGGACCAGTATTCAATAGATAATCTGATGGAGATGTTGACTTTCTGTACACAAACAACACACTTGAATGGGATCTCACATATATCGACAGGATGAGGGCTTAGCAATGGGCTCGCCATTATCACCAGCAATGGCGAATATATACATGGAATACTTTGAAGAAATGGCATTAGAGTCTATATCGCTAAAGCCAACTATATGGTTACTGATGCGTAGATGACACTTTCATACTCTGGCCACATCAGGAAGAAGTCCAGGTTCTTCTGGACCATGTGAACTCAATAAGACCTTCGATACAGTTCACAATGGAGAAAAGAGATTAACAACTCATTCCCATTCCTGGATGTACTAATATCTCGAACAGAGAATGGGTTCAAGACATCCGTATACCGTAAACCAACATTCACCGGACAGTATCTCAATTTCAACTCCCACCATCCATACAGCGTAAAAGAAAGGGATCGTCCGATGCTTACAACACCGAGCAAAAGTCATAAGTGGCGATCCAGAGACGTTAGATAAGGAATTAGTCAGTATAAGTAGTACCCTACAACGCAACAACTACCCTGGGTACATGGCAGCAGCCCCCAAAAAAATGGGATAGGCGGGTACAAGAGGAGGAGGAGGAGGAGGACAACAACACTCAGAAAACAGTCTGCCTGCCTTATGTGAAGGGGTTATCAGAGAAAATACAAAGGATCTGCAGTCCATATAACATCAGGACAACCTTCAAAAGCGTGACAACACTTCTTGCAGGTATCTCTCACAGAGTGAGACCCCCATAGAGAGGAACATGACTAAAAGACTGTGTGCACGCTATCCCATGCAGCTGCGGAAAGGAATATAAAGGAGAGACAGGCCGCCCCCTCAAGGTAAGACTTCAAGAACACCAGAAAGCTGTAACGCGAGGGGAAGTAGAAAAATCAGGCGTGGCTGACCACATATGGAGAGAGAAGGAGATCACCGCCCCCTGTGGGATCATGTTGAGATCATAGACAGGGAACACCATTGGAAAATTCAGAAACTTAAGGAATCAGCACATATGCTAGGCCACAAAAATCTCCTGAGCCGACCAAGCATAGAAATAAATACAATATGGGAACCAGTAATAAGGAGTGCCAGAGAAAAACAATGATAACAAAGTTGCAATATGAACTCTGGTAAAGACATGCAATGATAACAGCAAAAAATTGCAATATGAGCACTGGTAAAAATGATGCTGAAAACATTAGGTTTATAATACTCAGAAGTTCATACCCAGATGTCCTCAAGGACACATGGCACAGCGTTGGTTAGATCCAGTGACAGACCCAAAGAAGGTGAGTTCAATTCCTGGTTAAGGCAGTGGAGAACTTTCAGAGGGAAAATTAGCAGGAGATAACTGATAACTGACATCCATCAAACATGGCACGTGGAATTAGAACAGTCTACCCCAGCGATCGAAATAAAGGGTTCGGTTCAAAATTCCAACCACCTGAAGAAGGCCGGAGCGTACAACGGCCGAAACGTTGTGACAAATATGGCGACAAAGATGAGGACAATAGTCCGACTAATGTAAATACTTAAAATCCTATATCACCCACCAAAATTTTCAGTCACCCACTATCCGCCCAACAGTTGAAATCACCCCAGTTGGGAAACCCTGGTCTCTTGTATAAATTATGTTTTTTTAGAGTTATTCTATTTGGGAAAAAAAGAGATAATTTCCATGCTGTGAGGTTGTTATACATTTCTCTGTTGACAGAATGTATCAAGTTTGAAAACTTCAAACGATTAGAGCAAAAGAAAACAAGAGAAGATAAATACATAAACAACCCCAGCATAATTTTAACAATATATACTGTATATTTTAGATTGCAAAATATTATGATAATTTATATGGATACAATATTGAGATTTTAATGAATAATATGGCACAAATTTAAACAAGAAATTTATATAGGTAACTGTACTATGGGGTTGTATTATACTCAAAGATGAAATTATATCCTGTATTTAACTTCAGAGAAATGAGGTCATATCATACACAAGAAAATACAGTATATAATTGTAAAGCAATGATAGTTTGAAAAAGTTTTATTAATTTTCTTTTGTTGTGTTCCAGTTGGAAGATCATCGGAAAGATTGTGCCACTATGATTGTCTGTCCTTTAGATTGTGGCAGTCAGGTAAGTAAAACACTTAATAGCCTTATTTGGTAGTAATCAAAAAGACAAACAAGTCATTTAAAAATATCTATATATAAATTTTCTAAAAGAAATAAAAGTAGTAAGCATCAGTTTATCTCATGAGATAAAGATAACACTCTGTTTAGTCAAAATTCAGTCCTTTGGTGGTGAGGTGGTGGTGACTTCCAGAGTCCAGGGGATGGTATATGGAGGTACTACAGTGACCAGACTACATACCCTCACCTACTTTTGGCTGTACTGATAAGATCAAGAAGAATACAGGGTATTATATTTGGGTGTGCCTTGGCTGCAGGAGTTGCAAGGAAGTGTCAGTGTTAACATAAAACAGACTCTTGTCTCTGTGTGTTGACTTTTATATCCACTTTTATAATTACATATGCTCTATTCTTAATATTGAGCACTTTATATCTTAGCCAAACACTGAGATATTAGACAACTGTGATAAAAGTGCAATTTTTCATAATTCACTATTATATTAGAGCACATTCACTCATTCAGAATTTCTTGAAAGCCATATCTTCTCAGTTTTGTATGTAAAATGTAAACAAAGTAATTTCTAAATAACTAATGGATTTTTTTTTTTAATTTAACATATTTTTATGACTTCAAATGCTATTTTTAGTCAATACCTGTATTTAAGTCGACACAGTTTTTTTTTTTTTTTTTTTTTTTTTACTGTTTATTTTGTCTACTGGCCTGTGCACCCAATAAAACTTAGTAGAGAAAATGTGCCCTCTGGATTAAGTTTATTCAAGTACACAGGCCGGTAAATGAAGTAAACTTTTTTTTTTTTTTTTTTTTTTTAAAGGAAGTGTCTACTCAAATACAAATATTCACTAAAAATAACATTTGAAAGAATAAAAATATGTTGGATATTAAAAAAAAGAAACAAAAGTCATTAATTTGTTAGAAATTGCTTGGTTTACATTTTGGATTCAAAACTGAGACAACATGGCTTTCAAGAAAATCTGGACAAGTGAATGTGCTTTGCTGTGAAGCTCTACATAACCAAGCTGTCAAAGCATGCCAGATCAGGTAGTGCTTTCTCCTACAAAGTGGGACACTGGTTTGAATCCTGCCAGAGAACACATTTTTTAAAGTTTTTGAGTGTGAAGGCCAGTAGATAAAATAAACACTGTTTAAAAAATGGAGTGAGTATCCACTAAAAATAACGTTTGAAGTAAGAAAAATATGTTGGACATTATATATATATATATATATATAATATATCCATCATGGGTTATAAATGTAGCGAAAGTGCTCTACTGTTTATCAGGAGCTAAATGATAAAATATAGTTTTAAGGTATGCTATATTTATAGGTTAGTGTAGTATCAGTTCTTATCAGCTTAATCTGATTCTCCCTCTCAACTATCTTCCTTTATTTCTTTCTTTCATTTTCTCACTGAAATCACATAGTGTCTTTTCCCCCTCTTTCCATGTGATCAAAACTGAATAGTACATTATTCAATAGGTATTGCCAGAGCATAACACTAGTGCAAACTAATGAAGATATATATAATTACAATATACTACATCTGTCCCATAATGGTTGGTACATTTACTGTATGAAATGTGTAGGCAAATGGATCAATTATTATCGAACAAAACTAGTATTATATAAATAAGAATATACTGCTTTTGTCCTATAATGGTTGGTACATTTAGTGTATGAAATGTGTAGGCAAATGGAACAATTATTATGGGGCAGAAGTAGTATTAGATAAATATTAATAGACTACCTCTGTCCCATAATTGTTAGTACATCTAGTGTATGAAATGTGAAGGCAAATGATATAATTATTATGGGACAAAAGTATAGTAATTTTCATTTTAAATGAATCTATGATCTATTTGGAAATTTAAAAATATGTTATATAGGGCTGTTTTGAATTGTTTTCTGGTTTTATTCATCATTTATATTATTTGACATATATCCCATAATAGTTTGAACATTTACGATATGAAATGTATAGGAAACTGCAGTGACTATTATAGAACAAAGGTCATAGTATAAAAACTTAATTTTTGTTGCGCTTTTTTTTTCTTTCTTAAAAGACAAAAGTACATTTTCAAAATATACTTTAAGAATTCATCTTTTTCAGATTCCACAAAGGAAGCTTTCTGACCATATTCATCAAGAACTTTGTAAACATCTTCTACAAATGAAATCATTAATTAACTGTGAAAGAAATACAAGTGAAAGTGAGTTACCAGAAGAAATTAAACAAAAGCTGAATAAAATTGACAAATTAATTGGTGTTTTCCAGTCAGACATGATGAAATTTACACAACTGCTTGTTAATGAAATCAAGGAGCGAGAAGCTCTTGCAACAAAAGTAAATAAAACAACCCCAGAATGTTACGACGGAATTTTTGTTTGGAGAGTTGATGACTTTGAGAAAAGACGCCAGGATGCTATAAGCGGAGCGTGTACGAGCATATATTCTGCACCATTTTATACAAGCAACTTTGGTTACAAAATGTGTTTGAGGCTTTATTTAAATGGTGACGGTATTGGAAAAGGCAAGACTATATCTTTATTTATTGTGGTCATGCAAGGACAATACGATGCTGTTTTATCTTGGCCATTCAAGCAAAAAGTGACTCTAATGATGTTGGATCAAGTAGACTCAAAACATGTGATTGATACTTTCCGACCTGACTCCAAAAGTAGCTCTTTTCAACGTCCAGAACATAAAATGAATATTGCAAGTGGTTGCCCTTTGTTCTTTCCTTTACAACAACTAAATGTACCAAACAATTATATCAAGAATAATATAGCTTTCTTCAAAGTAATTGTTGATACCACAAGTTTGGAAAAAATGCCTGTTAACATTATCCCTCCTTGATTAGTAACCATGAAAGTCACAAGAACTGGAGAGAGAGCCAAGGAAGGCCGTGTTTCTGTTAAAACCATATCAGCATCAGTCATTGTGGTCATGACTCCCCGTATATTCCATAAGGCATATTCAGGAAAAACCAACAATAAAAAAAAAAGAAAATAATTTTTTTTGACCTTTATCACACTGTATGTGATTTCATTTATCGTACAAAAGGTTTATTCTGCCACTGAAGGTGACTCATCGCTGAATTTGAATTTGTTTGAATTTCATACTTGTGTTGTCATGTCCTGCTATGGCAACAAAAAACACCTTTGAATGAAATTAACACTAAGGCTACTACAATTGAAAGGCCCTGAAAAACAAATGCAGTGGAAAGGGAAAAAATATTAATAATGCAGAGTGTTAAAAGTTAAAAAAGAAGAAAGAAAAAAGTAACATTGGCAAAGTTTAACTGATATACCTACAAAAAAAGCTGATTTGTCAAAAGGAGATTTTTTTTCTTGATACAGATGTTACTGTTGACTTACTCAGCAATTTTTGTTGTTTTAAAACTCATCATATAAAATTGGATTACTGTAGTCTTTCTTTCTCGCATGATCACCAATGTTAAGCAACACTGAGTCTGGTTAGTACTTGGATGGGTAAAATACTATGTGCGGGTTGGGTAATGATAGTGGCATGGAATTGGAGAATGGAGAGCCGAGACCCAATTCCAGCCAAATCCATTATGTTCAATTCTGCACAAATACCACATCATGTTGAAACACCAATTTCCATACGATCCTTGAAATTAAGCAACATTGAGCCTGGTCAGTACCTAGATGGGTGACCCCTTGGGAATACTAGGTGCTATAAGCTTCAACGTGCAGGTGGTGTAATGGATAATGGCTTGGAACTGGAGAGCCAAGCTCTAATACCAGTTGAACTCATTATATTCATTTACATGGTAATATCCTTAGGAATCGTATAAATCTGCTTCTCTCCCTCATGGGTCAGTTAGTAAAACTTAAATCTCTAAACCATTATTGTCTCCAAAAATCTTTAAATAACTTGCAAAGTATTGATAAGCAGTAAAAAAAAACGAATCAATCAATCAGTCAAAGAAATACTGATTAGCTACACGATCATGTCTTTTAGATTTATTTACATTCTCTAGAATATAAATGTATAGGAATTACCGTGGCCACAAAGTGAGGGATCAGTTTATATATCGATTGCAATATAGAATTAATCCCTGACATAATTTCTTATTTGATTAGTGATAAATCCTCCTCTTCTCTCCCAGATATGGGTTAATTAGTAAAACTAAAATCATTATCTCAAAAAATTTTTACAATCTATAAATATTTTCTGGCTTTAAATAACCTGCAAAAGGTTGATAGGCTGTAAAAAAAACAATCCAGTCACCAAAATGAGCTTAACTGCAATGTAATATTTGTTACTTACCCTTTTATAATAACTGAAAAGATGTTATTTATTCATAAATTTATAAAAATGTCTGTGAACAAGAGAATAAAAAAACTTAAATAAACATAACTATGAATATTTATGAATAAAAATGACAATAGGAAAACTGGTAATTGCTGACGCATTTCGATCAATGTGGACTTTATCAAAGCAAAATACGAAAATGAAATTAATTGAACAAAGTTGCTAGGTACATTCTGTTTTTGTTTTTATTAGTTACTTTGTTCATTTAATTTCATTTTCATATTTTGCTTTGATAAAGTCCACATTGATCGAAATGCGTCAGCAATTACCAGTTTTCCTATTGTCATTTTTATTCATAAATATTGTCTTCTCTACTGGTTAAATCGGAGAAATTTTCATAACTGAGTCTAATTGTAAATATTGATAAAATCCATTTTCAGAGTATTTCATTCATTTGTTTTTGCCATTTTAATTTACTAAAGTACTTTGCTAGTATCTGGAACACCTCCCTACACACACACACACACACACACACAAGAATTGCCAAGAAAAACACTAGTTATTAGGCTTTGTTTACAAGAATAATGTTGAATTCTTTTGTTGTCAATTCTCGAGAAAAAAAACAGACTGCATAAATCTAGTTTCATATGTTTCGGATTTATTACAATTCTAAAAAAACAATTTTTTAAAGTAATAAAAATCTACACTAATAACGGTATCAAGAGAAGAAGCGTCCTTTTGAGATTTTTCTTTTTTTGTGTGTACTAATGTCCAACTTTGCCAAAACATAATTATTGATATGAAAAATTATAATTTGAAACCTTAAAACAATTTTATGTCATAGACATTTTTTTTTCTAAATGTTTTTTCAAAGTGTTCCTGTTCCAAAAAATAGTTTAATAATAATGCACATGGAATTTATTAAAAAATAATAGGCTATTAGGTTAAAATATTAAAAAAAACAATTTTACAAGAAAATTTTAGAAATTGATGTTTCCTAAAAAATTTTCCTTCAATTTTAGAAATTGATGTTTCCTAAAAAATTTTCCTTCATATTCATTATTTTTCTGTTAACTACGCTTGTTGTCTTACACAGGATTGAACTTGCTATTCTTAGCTAAAATATTAGACTCCCACTTCTCAGCTTAATGGATGTGCTCTAAGCAGTAGCTGTAGCAGGATTGTCATCCCTTTCTGCCAAAGTGGATCTAGCCATTAAGCCAGTGGTTCCCAACCGATTATGGGCCATGCCCCACTCTGGTATTTCTAAAATTCTGGTGCCCTCCTGTAATATTTAATTCTTACATATTCAAAATTTTACTGCAATTCTCGTGAAAGGTCATTAAAAAAGCCTCCAAAGACCATGGCCTCCATGAAAGAGAAAAATTAAAAAAACAAAAAGGCTGTTAAATATATATAGTTTCGAAACATATAATAAAGAACTGAAAGGCAGCAATATAAAATATTTGAATGAAAGCTTATTTTGTAATATACTTTGATCATTTCAATCAGGAAATAACAATGCAAAATGAAATTTGAGCTCACGTTTGTATAGCAAGCCAAAGGGGGCACATCCTGCGCATACCCCACCAATGCACCCCACGTTGGGAATTATTGCTTTATCATTGAAATTTATCCTCAAGAGATTTTTCTATTATCTGGTGCTGTCACTTGGTTTATTGATCCAGATTTTTTTTTTTTTAGATTCTTTTTCTTGATAAAAAAAAAAAAAATTAGTTTTACTTTTATTTTTGTCAGATTGGTTTTGAAAAAATAAATTCCTGATTCTTTTTTTTGCAAAAACTGAATGTTGTATAATACATGACAATGAAAAAGCTTTTTTTTTTTTACAATAATTTTCACCTTTTCCAAAGCCAAAGAGCCCCTCATAATAGAGCGTTACAGAGTAAGAGGCACAGTTTATGTAGGTATGTAGGGAAAATAATGAATAACTAGACTTGAACAGGCTAAGATTGTAGGAATTAGTTCCACAAAGCAGTGGTTCATGCAAAGACACTGCTCAATGGAATAAAATTGGAATGTGGGTGGTTCGATACATTGTGTGTGGCATGGCGGGTCTTACCTGTAAAGATTAGGACTAAGGAAGGTAATTCATCTAAACACTTTACATGGAAATAGCATTAGAGTCGCACTAAACTTATAACATTTCCTCTATGGGAAAGGGTTGTAGAGTGGAAAATAATTCATCACCCATAAGGACACACAGCTCCAGTTTTATATAAACAGCAGTACTCTATGTTCAACTTGATATGGCTCTTGTAATAGTAGAGTGTTGCAGGAGGAGTCAGGTACTTACTTGCGCAGTACAGGGAACCGGCCATTTTTTCCAGAATCTTTGGTGATGGATCATACCATATGTACCAGTTGCACTTGAGGTCTGGATTGAAATTTACCCATAGGCATTTAAGGTGCTGGATATCCTTGGAACATCTGTTCATATATTTTAGAAGAGAGGATGATTATCTGTTCATCACACAAATGTGAATTTTATCCACATATGTATATGCATGTGCATGTGTTATGTATAAGTGATTTTCATGTGCTTGTGACATTAAATATACAAAACCAGCATACATACACACAACTGAGTTTGAAATAAGGCACTGGATTAATACATTGCCCTCCAACTTGGTCTATATAACCCCTACCTTTGTTGAACATTAAAATAAATGTAAGTTTGAAGCAAGCAGAATTAATTTTTCTAAACTCTGGAAAAAAATTAGATAATTATGGGATTTTATTGAAATTTTTAAAAATTGTTTACACTATTTACATTCAGACTATTGCCCTCATTTCTGTTGTTCTTGTCACAATGTTTCGGCCATTGTGCACTCTGGCCTTCATCAGGTGTATATCGATCTGGGTAATCTACAGGGAATTCTAAACTGAATCCTTTGAGAAGTTATCATTATTTACATTTAGATTATTGCTCCCATGTTTATTTTTATTATTGCAATGTTTTGGCCAATGTGCTCTCTGGCCTTCCATATTCATGGGACACTATTCTATTGTCTTCATCTTTGCTGTTGTTGTCATAGTAATGTTACAGGATGATAGCCTAGTGGATTAAAAATTTGGTTCATGAATTTGATGACTGTAGTTGTAAGTTCAAGTCCCTGGTCCAGATAGTGTGTACTTTGGAAACAGGGCAAGCAATAACTGAGCAGGACTAAAAATAAGAACTAGATGAGATATACACCTGATGAATGTCAGAGGGCATTGGCTGAAACGTTGCGATAACAACATCAAAAATGAAGACAATAGTCTGAATATAAATAGTGTAAATAATAACTCGGCCAAGAAATTCAGACAAACATTTTTGTAAATTATTTGGTAATAAATTGAATTATTCTTTAAAATGTTTTGTTTTATTTTTTTTTTAAATTTTGTTGATTGAGGAATTTATTTGTCTTTTACAGCTTATCAACTCTTTAACAGGTTATTTAAAGCCAGAAAATATTTTTACATTGTAAGATTCTTTCAGAGATAATAATTATTGACTGATACAAATCCTTCTAATTAACCCATAGCTGGGTGGAGAATAGGTGGATTCATACCTTTCCCAAGTGTAAGTTAATATAATGAACCCGACAGGAATTGGAACTCAGCTCTCTAATTAATAATTCTGAGCCATTCTCTATTATACCATCCATGCATCCAAACTTACAGTACCTGATATTCCCAAATAGTCACCCATAATGACTAGGCTCGACATTGCTTAACTTTGGGGATCATATGAAATTTACTTTTTTGGTAGCATGCATAGAGTATAAGATGAAATATATGGCCTTATTTTTTTTTTTTATGACACCTGCATTTAAGTTGAATCTATTTTCTAATAAATTTAGTATTCTAAACACATAAATTAGATTTGAAATTTGATCATCTTATGATCAGACTTCTAAAAATAATCACACTGAAGATTTTTTTTTCTAAAACCTTTTGTTATAGAAACAAATATATGCACTCAAAATTTTATTACCATTAACTGCATAAAGTGGATTTATCCCACAACTTTGAAAAAGCCTATCCTTATACTGTGAAAAGTGGATACACACACACACACACACACACACACACATATATATTTTAATTGTGGGGATACAAAAGGTGATCATCTCCCTTTGATGCAGATAACTCATATGGGTCACGTGACAGAAGCTTAATGATTTCATTCCATAAAGTGACAAAAGCGGTAGTTTGTTTACAGCACCCTAACAGAGCAGTTGCTATTTTGAGGCTATGTTCACCTCCTCCAGCAAATTCCAGTTTACAAGTCCATTGTGCCGTTTCCCTTTGGAGATATATCTTTCCCAGATATAGGAAGAAACCCCAGCTTGCAGTCCTTAATTTGGGAAATGCAAAACTCATAATTTCCAATTCGTGGAATATGTCATCACTTGGGATGAATCCAGCCTGTTTGAATCTGGAGTCCTAAACATGGTTTCTCCAGACACAGGAGTATCTCCATATCATATGTAAGACCCTCTTTTTTGTTTCCCCTTACAGTCTGCTGCTGTCTAGATATATGTAATATATTATTCACTGTGTGGTACATGTGTATGTATGTACATATAGTTTTGTGTATGTCTTAGTGTTATAAAAGTCTTTCTCAGAACAAAGCATGTTTGACATTTTTTTTCCTTTCAGCCAACCAGTCCATGAATCAAATCTCATTGTTCCACTTAGAGCAAAGATTTTTAGTTTTGGTTAGAGTTTGAAGTAATTTGCTTCTGTAGAAATTCAAAGAAAAAAAAACAAAGATTAAGAACATAGTTAATTTGAATTGAAAAGTTAATCCTCTTTATATTAGTATATTTGTATTCATTACATTTACCGGCCTGAATAGTCAAGACATCTTGTAGAAAATATGTGTACTCCGACAGGAATCAAACCTGTATCCTATTGGAACTGTCATTTAGCCTGCTACATAAAAGGATTGAGAATGCATATTTTCTACAGAATTAGACAAACATTCAAGACACTAAATGTAATTAACACTGTTTAATCAAAAAAACAAAACAAAAAAAACTGAGCATTTTTCTCAAATAATTGTATTCATAAAAATGTATAAACAGAAAATACAAATGTAATGAGAAGGAAAAAAGGAAGTGACATTCTACGTGCAGCCTGCTTACAAACAGAATTGTTCATATCTATTTTGGTTCTTACCAGTCGAGGTGCAACTAAATGCACCGAAACAAAATTGTATCTTTGTTGTGAGTAAATTTTTTTTGTCTGTCTGAAAAAATTATAATAAATAATTATTGCTCTACTATCAGTATTGAACCCTCTTTTGAATTAATGCTGTGAATGTTAGAATTTATATATTATTTTTGGTCTCATTATATATATATATATATATATATATATGCTACAGTTCAAATGTTTGAGGACATTACCTACTAAATTTTCAAATCAGCCAAAAAAGAAGTTGTTTTCTACTTTAAATAAGAGAAAGTTATTATACATGTTTAAAAAAAAAAAATGAAACATGATTTATACGTCCCCTCTTAAAATGTACCTATTTTTTCAAACAAACAGAAAAAAAAGGAAGTGATGTTCCACGTGCGGCCTGCTTACAAACAAAATTGTTCATAACCATTTTGGTTCTCACCAGTCAAGGTGCAACTAATGCACCAAAACAAGGTTGCATTTTTGTAGTGAGTAAATTGTTTTTGTCTATATGAAAAATTATTATTATTATTATATAGTTTTGGGTGCCTCAAGGCAGTGTAATGGTTAGCAAGCCTGTCTCGCTAGATCAATTACTACTGAGTAGTGAGTTCGATCATCACTGGGTGTCCCATACATTCGGCCTTGTGCCACATCTAAGCTACGCTTGGAAAATCACTATGCATATAGTTTCTAAACACAGCTGTAAAAGTGTTTTAAAATATGTATTTTAAATTGATCATGAGTCCCGTAACTTAGTGTAATAGGGGCAAAACAAAACAAAAAACTAATATAGAATTTATCTATTGCAATGTTTCAGTCAGACGAAAGGCATAAGACAGTGGTCAGGGGATGGTGGAAGGTATTAGCCTTATAGCGAAGGGGTTTCTCCATATGAGGTGATTATGGATTTTATTGTGTGTATATATATATATATATATATAAAGAATGGTGAAGTAATAAATTGCAGCTTGGATTGAAGAATCATAGAGCTGAGTTCATTATAAATAGCAGGGCTGACTGAGTTCTATAGCCTTGGATAGCAACCAATCTAGATGAAGAAAAACTCTGAATTCAAAACCTGGAAAGAGTTAAGTTCTCTTAGACTGTCTTGCCCAAAACGCACTACTTCTGTTGCGTCTGCAGCACATATGGTGTCCCTACTACGCTAATAAGTTACGGGACTCATGATTAATATGTATATTAAAACACCTTTACAGCTGTGTTTAGAAAACTATATATATAGTGATTTTCCAAATGTAGCTTAGATGTTGCACCATACTTTTGGCATCAAACTCATTACTCAGTTGTAATTGTTCTAGCGAGACAAATTTGCTAACCATTACACCACATTGAGGTACCCTAAATGATTTTCTATGCATAGCTTAAATTTGACACAAGGCTGAAAGTGTGGAGCACCCAGTGATGATCAAACTCACTACTCAGTTGTAATTGATCTAACAAGACGAGCTTACTAAACATTACACCACATCAAGGTGCCCTTTGCTTCCAGTGGGATGATGAGATAGGCCTGTGAAATGGTTCTGGGCAAGAGATGCACTATGACATGGCTTTTAGTAAAGAATGCTGTGGATTTTATTGGGGTAGTCTGTTCTAGTTCCATGTACCATGTTTTTAATGGATATCAGTTATCTCCTGTTAATTCCCCTCTCCAAGTTCTCCACTGCCTTAACCGGGTATTGCACTCACACTCTTTGGGTCCTGTCACTGGATCTAACCAACGCCTTTATCCACTGTGCCATGTGCCATGAGGACATCTGAGTATGAATTTTTGCGTATTATAAATCATCAGCAACCATTTTTACCAGTGCTCATATTGCAATTTTGCTGTTATTCCATGTTTTTACCAGAGTTCATATTGCAACTTTGGAACTAGAACAGACTACCCCAGCGAGTGCAATAAAGGGTTCAGTTCGACATTCCAACCATCTGAAGAATGCCGGAGCATACAACAGCCAAAACGTTGTAATAAATATGGTGACAAAGATGAGGACAATAGTTCGAATAATGTAAATAATGTACATAATACCTCATCTCAGAAATATAGACAGATACTGTAGTAAGAAGGGTTTACTTTTTTTCTGCCATACAAAAATGTCTCCATAAGAAACTGGACTAAAAAAAAAAGCAAACATTTTTTTGTAAAACAACTCAACTGGATTACTTTGATTAA
The DNA here is from genome assembly GCA_903632075.3 of Acanthosepion pharaonis. NCBI lineage: Eukaryota > Metazoa > Mollusca > Cephalopoda > Sepiida > Sepiidae > Acanthosepion > Acanthosepion pharaonis. The sequence goes on along the minus strand of CAHIKZ030005157.1, from coordinate 751,715 downwards.
TGCTCTGTGTCCTTAAAATAATCCTGTGACTTGACCCAAATCTTGTAAATCTTGTAATACCTTGCCCCAGCAGAGGTGAACAAAATCTTGGAGAGTTGAGTTACTAAAGGGAATTAACTGAAACTGAGATATCCAGAAAAGGTATGGCATGTGGAACTAGAATAATCTACCCCCGTGAACTAAATAAAGTGTTTGGTTTGAAATTCCAACGTATATCACTTGAAGAATGTCAGAGCTTACCGTGGCTGAAATGTTGTAAATATGACAATAAAGATGAAGCGAATAGTTCGAACAATATGAATTTGTGAAAACTTTGTGAAAATTAATAGTGTAAATAGTTACAATGCCTCATCTCAGAAATATAGACAGATATTAATAAATGTATTAAAAAGACATGTATAAAAAGGATAAAGAAACAAACGAATTTGAAGTTATGAACAGTTCAGTACAATCTTCAATCTGTGTCTCTGGTGTAGTTACATGCCTATCAGAGTGTAAAAAAACATGTCTTGCCACTCCAAAAGTCAAATGAAAAAGAGGAAGAGCCTTTCAAATATCACACTGTGATTATTGTATGTTCAGTAATCTAGCAAGCAAGAGGTATCAAGATATTCGCCTGACTTTAGAAGACAGTCACATTGCGATAAAATAGAAGGAAACTGCAGAGAATGCCTTGAATGACTGAGAAACAAAAAAGTAAGAATGAAAGAAATTAGATCAATTACTACTGAGTAGTGAGTTCGATCATCACTGGGTGTCCCATACATTCAGCCTTGTGCCACATCTAAGCTATGCTTGGAAAATCACTATACATATAGTTTCTAAACACAGCTGTAAAAGTGTTTTAATATACGTATTTTAAATTGATCATGAGTCCCGTAACTTAGTGTAATAGGGGCAAAACAAAACAAAAAACTAATATAGAATTTATCCATTGCAATGTTTCAGTCAGATGAAAGGCATAAGACAGTGGTCAGGGGATGGCAGAAGGTATTAGCCTTATAGGGAAGGGGTTTCTCCATATGGGGGGATTATAAATTTTATTGTGTATATATATATATATATATATATATATATATATATAAAAATAATGGTGAAGTAATAAATTGCAGCTTGCAGAGAATGCCTTGAATGACTGAGAAACAAAAAAGTAAGGATGAAAGAAATGTTACATACCACCCAATTCGATAATACAACAACGTATGCAATTTGGATTCTTGTGTTAAGCTTGACAAGATTCTCTTCTTTTCAAATTCACCTTCATTGTAGCAGGTTTTATTCACTCCACAATTTCTGATCCACTTGTTTTGGGATACTAGCTCATTAACTTCACTAATAATACCTTAATATTTCAGAAATGGAAAGTGTTATCATTTTATGCCTCCTCGTACATTTGTCCCACAAACCATATTTGGAGGACTCACGTGAGTCTGGGTAAAAAAAAAAAAAAAGGCCACAAAATATGTGATTCAAACAAACAACAATTAATAAATCTATTAACACAAACCTGTTATATATGATAAAGAAAGAAATGAAGTTTAAGTTATAAATAGTTCAAAACAATCTTTAGTCGATGTACTTACATGCCTCATGTCTCTTGGAGTGAAAGGTAACATGTTTTGCCATTCCAAAAGTTGAAGGGAAAATAGGAAGAGCCTTTCAAATATTACACCATGTGTAACTATCATTGGGAGTGACAATCCAAAAACGCTATGAGGATATGGTCTAATTTTTTTATTTTATCAAATTAGATTAAATACAACTCTCCTAATCCGAACATCTAGACTTTCTCAAATTAGACTTCCTCAAATTTATACTCAATTTCAAATCCAAACTTTTGTATTGACATGAATATGAAGTCTTTTCTTCCTCAAATCAGAACAGTACCTTCAATATGAAACATCTCAGATGTTCAGTTTAGAAGAATTGTACTGTATATCCTTAATTTTGACTTCCTTTACAGATTGTAATTGTGTTTCAATGATAAATTTATAACTTTCATAAATTTTTAAACATTTCATAAAGTGTCTTAGTTTTTCCCAATTTACAATATTTATTGAGCACCAATTTTTTCATGCCTATTGGTTGTCAATTATTTTTAATAAATTTATGTATTCAATCTACACTTTAAATAAAAACAAATCAACGTTACAAACTACCTTTTGTATCCTGAATTCTAAAACTTAATAAAAAATTTAAGCTTGCCACAGCAGCCTTTTCTTTCTCAAATCTGAACAGTACCGTCAATGCCAAACATCCAAGATGTTTGGCTTAGAGGAGATGTACTGTATTAGTTATTTTGTCAAAAAAATTACCTATTTAAATAATATCTCAAAAATAAAATTTTTGTAAGTTGTTTTCATCAAAGATTGCTAGAAAATGTTATTGTTCATAGAATAAACTAGATTTAATTGTGAATCTTGATTTCTATTATAAATGGTTACTGAACAAATGTATATATTTTAATTATAATTCATCTTTTCTATTATACTAATGTAGGATTGCTGGTATGTCTGGGTAAATATTTAGTCACCATTATGTTGCAGCAGTCTGTATAGTAAATATTTACAGGCTCCTGGAAAATTTATCCCACAAACATTATTAGCAGACTCAATGTGAGTACAAGTAAAAATTGAGTAACACGAAACAATATGAAACAAATAACTAATTTCATGTATTGACAAAAGGAATTACAATAAAGGGAGAAAACATTTAAACTAGAGAATGTGTTTTTGTGTGTGTGAAATTTGTGTCGGCCTATGTGATAGACACGTGTGTGGAAGAGTTCAAAAGTCAAGAGAGAACAGTAAAGCTATGAAAATGAATGTGCCCCAGTGAAGGACACGTTTTTCCTTAAGTGTGACTATGTATTGTAGCCAGAAGCTGCAAAAGAGAAAAGAGACTAGGGAGAAAAATGCATGATTTTCTATAGGCTTAAGGAGCAGCACCTGGAGACGTTTTTTATTAGCTAAGTCAAGTGGAATAACCCATGATACTACAGTGTAACCCGGATATAAGAGAAACCCAGATATAAGAGAAACCCGGATATAAGAGAAACCCGGATATAAGAGAAACCTGATATAATGAGATTTTCTCTGGTCCCAAATTAGAGCCTGGAATGTATATAAATAGAAAACCGGATATAAGAGACTTCTTCTCCGGCCCCGACAACTCTCTTATATCCGGGTTACACTGTATTTTATTATTCACTTCTATTGATTATTTAAAACTAAAAGGAATTAAAGGAACATGAATTTTAAAAAATCTTAAAATATCATTCTGCTTATCCCTCCCTAGTTCCTTAGCGCAATCATTACGTCTTGTGACTTGCCTATATCTCATAAATAATGGACTATTCCGTTTTGATCACGTGGAAAGATAAAATGCATATCAGAGACTTTATTTGGTTTCAGTGATAAAAAAAAAGAGTGAAAGAAGACAAAATAGAAATAACGCCTCCTGCCAATACCCCATCATAAATAATAGATTATTCCATTTTGATCGCGAGACAAAAAACACATATCAGAGGCACTACTTCAGTGAGAAACTGATAGATGGTATTTATCAATTCACCCACAGGAATTGAATGTGGCACAAGGCCTTTTAATGTGGGTATGTCTGAGCCCGTAGGCCCAGCCAAAAATAAACCCATCTAAACCCGTCCAATTCTAGTTCCGTCAACCTCCCCGAACGAAACCCCCCACCCTTCGGCGGAGCTTCGTCCGGGTTCCCTCTGCAAGCAGAGAGTTCGACAGACACCCGGCTCGGCAGCTCACAAAGCGCAGATACTACACTTTGATCCTAGCCACCGGGCCGAGCGGGTATTCTTTTAGATGTTTAACGTCTGTTTCAGTGAAATGGAAAAGTTGTCAATTTCATTTTTACCCACTTACTACGTAAAATAACAATCAATAATGATTATTATTGCAATATTTTCTTGTTAAAGTTGTTAAGCTCAAATATCTAACGATGTGATAGGGGAATTTCTACGTATATTTTATTGTAGAACTTGCCATGACCATAGCCAATCATTAACTTAAGAATTAAAATTCATTAGAAAATTAAAATAAGGAAACTGTAAAATTTTCATGGGTATTTCTCTAACAAATAATTTAAACAATTATACTACAAGTCGATAATTTTTAAAATAATAAAAAAAAAATAATACCCTGTCCTGTTTCCTCGTTAAAAACAAAACATTTGGTAGCGGGTTATTTGTCGTCATTTTTTTTTTTTTTAAATGCGTTTCTTGTGAGGTTTCTGCCAACTCTTAATTTGCATATTGGTGATCTTTTAATAAAAGTCTTTTATAAAGTTAGAGATTATCATGTGGTATTTAAAATGTTTTTTTCTTCTTTTTTAACCAGACTGCGAAATTAATCTTTTTGGGATAGTATATATTTTTTTTTTTTATGCACGTGTATTTGTGAAAAAGTTGGAAAATTAATTTATTGTTAAATAAAATTAAATAAAAACTATCCAGTAATCTTTTAAAATTTAGGGAGATATTCTTAGAAAAAAAAGTAAAACTAAATTTTAAAAAGTGGCGACAGGTAACTTACAAGTACCAAACATTTTTATTCTTTTCAAGTGAAAGGAATAAGTGGGGAAATGTAAATAGAAAAGTGATATGAAAATAAATTTTAATTCTAGTTTTCAAACTTTATTTCGAAAATAAATATGTGAATAAATTCGTGAAGTTCATCCCTACCCTGATGATTTTTTTCCTTCCGTTTTACTTCTATTTATTTCCCTTTAAATGTATCACTCTTTAACATTTTTGTACGGCATGCTGACAAACCCGGGTCAATTATGGTGTGTGACAGAACACATCATATCTTTTCTTTTCCACTAGTATTAATAAATCTGTGTTTTTATACACGTTCTTAATTAGAGAGTCCCATGAAGGTCTGTTTATTTTAAATAATCAGGCAACATCTCTCTATTTTTTTAACTCACACACACAAACACCTAAAAAACAAAACAAAACAAAAAAAACTTTTATTTTCATCTTTCAACTTTTCTTTCCGGAATTTAATACGTTTATTTTTACAACCAAACTAATTTGTTTTGATTCCTGTTTTTGCTTTCTTGTTTTGAGATCAACTACCTTTTTAGATTCAAGATGCTGAAACTAATATTACCTCAAACTGCCGTAAGTAATTAATTAGTTATATTCATTTATTTAACATTTTTAAATCCTTGTTTATTTTTTCTCTCTTGTTTTAAAAAGCAAAAGTCGCTAAATTATACATAATTAAAAGAAAACTGATTTGCCTAATTAATTACGTTCCTAACTTTTCCGCACCCAAAAAACATATCTTGACAAAAATAGTCTTTAAAAACTGTAAATAGAAAAAAAAAATACCTAAAAATGATTTTTCCTTTTGTTTTAATTTGGTTAAACTATAATTTATTTTACTGTTTATTTTACATATTTTTACACCTATTTTTGCAGGACTAAAAATTGTTATATAATTCAATAATTTAAGAAACAATTGTTTCGTTTTTGAAAAATGTTCAATATTAAATAAAATTTGTTTCAGGAATCGTTTTTATTTTTATGGGATTGTTTCAGAAATAAATAAAAAATAAAACTGATTTTTATTCTTAGTTAAATTAAAATTAAAAAATATATAATAATAATCGTTTTCCTTTTTCGTCAAATAACCTTCGTTTAAAAATAACTTTTACCCCCCCCCCCTTTTTTTAAAGTAAAGTCAAAGATAAATAAAAAATGCAACAGCTGATTGATAATTTTAAGGAAATTAATTGTTTTACTTTTATTTAACTTTTTTCTTTTTAGCTTTTCACTTAAGAAAAGAAACAATTGCAGAAAAAAACTTTTTTTGAACAAATAACTAAAACTTGTCAGTTTTTTAATTAATGAAATAGTTTCCACTTTAATCTCTTTAACTAGTCAAATTAATTAATTTAACTAAATTTTATTTTATTTGATAATTATATACAATTGATTTAAAACTTAAATTTTCCAATTTTTATTTTTCAAGTGTGGAAGTACATTTTTTTGTTTTGGATTATTTATTTTTATTTTTCAGATTATTAATTTTAAATTAAAAATTCTCTAATTGATAATTGATTTAGAGATAAAAAAAATTAAAATTTTCTTTTTAAATTCGCTTCCCAGGAAAAAAACCCCAACAAAACACGAAAATTAACTTAAAATTTCCAGTAATACTTAACTTAAAACTAAAAGATTTATTAACGAATTAAAAAAAAATATTTATAATTTTTTATGGTATTCAAAATCAATCAAAAACAAAAAAATATTTTTATTTAAAAAGAAAAAAATGATTGCAGCAATCTTTGGCACATGAGGGTTGACCTTCATAGAGGTGTAAAGCACCTTTATCTTTTTCAACACTCACCTGTAATTACAAAGAATTGTATCTCTTCATATTTTATAAAAAAAACTATTGTCATTGTCTTGTCATAATGCTTCGGCCGTTACATACTTCGGCCTGCCTTATGCACTTTAAAATTGGAAAACCTTACTACCCAGAAAAATGTTTGTTTCTTGTTAACATTGGAAAAATAACAATAAAACAAAACTTTAAAAATACATTGACATTTTTTTTACAATTATTTACGTTTTGCTTTTATGATAAAATGATTTTTAAATTTTGTGATGTTAAAATAAAAAATATTAATTTTATTCGACATTTATTTTGAATAATTCCACTTTTCTCCTTGAAAAATAACTCTGCTCTACAATAACTTGTATCCGTGTTATTCTTAAAAAAAATTGTAAGTTTTAAAATGCAATATTCACTCACAAAAAATGAATTATTCTTAAAATCCAAGATATCTTTCGGTTTTAATCACAAAATATAGTGTTGATAAGTTATATAACAAATGTTCTAGGTACCTCCGCTTTTTTCGCGGAAAAACATAGCATTAGGCCTCAACTCAATAAAAACAAAGTTTTGTTATCAAAAATGTTTGTTATTAAGAAGAAAGACCAAAGTATTTTTTAATTATTTTTTTAAAATTTCTAACCCTTTCTTCACGTTCGAAATTTTGGTTAAAAATCTTGTTTTTTTGTTTTTTGTTTTTTTTTTTGTTTTACGTCAACGATTGATGTACTATTATTTTTACGTTTATTAGTGGGGGTTTTTAGCGCTTTTCTCCGGTGAAAAAACACATTGATTTGGAAATTCTTGCAAAAATTAAATAATTGTTGGATTTTAAATGAAATTTTCAGGACATATTCAGAAATGAATGAAATTATTTTTGAAATTTTTTTATAAAATCTTGCTATATATGTTACCATCCACTTACTTAATTTCATGAAATTTCGAGACGTTCAAGTTTTAGGGTGGGTTTTTTTATTGGTTACAAGCAGGACTCCTTGGAGAATGTAATTATTAAAATCATCTATTTTTTTTTAAACCCATTCACCAAAAATCTACTCTGAATTGTAAAATAAAAATTTAAATTTAAAAGACAAATGAAATCAATAAACCTGTAATAACCTTAAAAAAAAAAAAACAAAATAAAATATTTAAAATATTTTTTTTTTTTTTTTTTTTAAAAATCTTGAAGAAAGTTGTTGTTAAATTTAGCTTTTTAACCCTTTTTTATATTTGCCCTATTTTTATTTTTTTTAATTAGTCCCATATTCTGAGCCCTTAATGAATTCTGATTCTTATAACATCATCGGGTATATCACCAGATAATTGGTGAGCTATGGAAGAAAGGAACATTTTCTTATTTGCACCTCTGCCCCATACTATTATATGCATTGTATCCATGATATAATAACACTTTAATACACTGAATGCAATAGCTGGAAAAAAAAGGAATGGCAAACATGCTTTATTCTCAGAGTTTTATACCACTAAGTCATATACAAAATTATAAACTCATGTTTACATTTGTCCCGTGTAAAGAAACTATAATGCATGTCTACACAACAAGCTGTGTGAAAAGAAGATAAAAAGATAAGGTCTTACTTTTAATAATTCCCAATGTGAATTGGAGCCACCAAAGGTTCTTCTGTATTTCTGGAGAATTTATTTAAAATTCCAGATTCGAGCAGGCCAGATTTATCTGCTATGTCACTTGTGAAGACATATTTTGCAAACAGGAAAGGGTGAGTCATGGGTTTTTCCCAAATTAAGCTGGAGATAGTTTATATATATATATATATATATATATATATATATGGACTTGTAAGCTGTCCATCAGAAAAGTTGACTGGCCTGGGCAGAGGAGTGCAGACCTATGCTAAAAAAAAACCCCAAAAAACTAACTACTTGATTTGATTCCTTAAAGTTGACTGATGGCTGGCCACTTTTTGTCACCCTATGACATGATGTTACCAAGCAACCGCCATGTAACCCATATGACTTTCATCTCAACCAAAGGGAGATAATCACATTTTGTATCCCTATAATTCACTTTTGTCATACAAAAATCTTTTTGCAACAGTAATAAGATGCAAAAAACAACAAATAATGTGATACTAACCAAGAATTATTGCTGTCTTAAATGAAGGAAAAATTTATATCTAGGGAAACTGTTTCCTGGATCCCAAATAACAACAATACTTTTTGTGTCTTTTTATCTGTAAATTAAAACATATCTATGAAATTTTTGGCACTAGTATACTTATGCACCTATGAACCACTTTAATCCCCCAAGCCTGTCACCTAATTCAAGAACCAATTCTTTAATTCAAAAATACTACGCTGACTGAAGGCATCACTGTTGAGAGAGTTTTGGTGTTGCTGATGGCCTGGTTAAGCTTGCCTGCCAACCTGGTCATCAATGCCAACCTGGTTAGATCTCCCTTTGGGGGTGAAATCATCATGGGCTTAGTGGCTCAGAAATGGCTGCTGTGAAAACTGCATTGGCCTTTTTCTGATTGTAGAATTTTTTTTTTTTTTTTTTTTTTTTTTATTCTGGACATTGGTGTGTAGAGCTGAATGAAATTAATCTGTTTTTGTCATATGAGCTGTGGATGTGAGCACTTCTGTTTGAATTAAAGAAATGGAATTCTGATTGTACGATGGTACATTTATACTAAAAAAATAAATCCATTATTTCTCTTCTGCTATGAACAAAAACTATAATTTTGATCTATGCTTTAGATCAATGTTTCCCAACCTTTTTTCAACCAATGCCCACTTTGGACACAAACATTTTTGTCACCCCTCCCCAACCTTCAAATTAAATTTTGAACATTATACTGAATTCATCTTTCATAGATAACACTTAGGTATTAATGCAAAAATGTTTTTCAAATTGTTTCATTTGTATTATAAATGCCAATGATTGAAATGTTAAAAAAAAAAATTATTTGATAGCTTATGTCAATGTTTTCAATGCAATTGTTGACTTTGATGATTACTGGCTAAGGCTAGGTTCATTTGATAACTATCTCGATGTTTCAATGTGATAGCCGACCTTGGTGCATACTGGCTAAGGCTCTTTAGTTTCATTTGAAAATTTGAGAAAAAAATGGATAAATGCCCATCACAACCCTGAATAATGAAATGAAAACTCCCAATACCCTCTTTTAACATAACAGAGCTCACAAGGGGGGGGGAGTGCTAACACTCCTGTTGGGAAACACTGCTTTAGATCATAAAAAATTGATAGAATTTTTTGTTGATGATGTTTAGAATCTGACACGTGCTTCTGATTACACAAATTTTTTTTCATGTTCTATTTTTTTACTTATTTCTTCATACCCCACCCCAACAACTAGACTTGGTATCCATTTTTATATAATGCAATAAGAAATTTGCTAAAAATAAATATACCTATTCAGGTTAGATTATTATTATTATTATTAGCAACCATTTATTTATCATTGCAGTAAAGGTTTCTCTTACTGTTTTGCATTTGCCAGCTTGCAACTCTATCGGTATTTAAGTAAAACAACATGGATGTTATATTTTTTGCCAGCATGCAATTCTATTGGCATTTAAAAAGAAAAAAAAACGGTCTTGTCATGATTATGGCTCTGTACAGATTCCATTTTCTTATCTGGGAATCACTATGGCTTCTTGGGAAATATAGTGGAATAATTTTCTATTGTCTTTTCCATGGTTTTGAATTCTGAGTTTGCCTTCTTTTAGACTAGTTGCTATCTGAGGCCAGGGGATTCTGTTTAATCTGCTATTTAACACATAGGTGGAGGAGGAGAAGAGATTCAATATTAACGGCAGATTTTAAATAAAAACAGATTCGATATTAGACCCAAAGACTTGTGAGTTCAATACCAGGCCACAGCAGTAGTGAACCAAAAAACTTGAAGAGTTGAGTTAAAGGGAAATAACTGAGACATCTGGAAGTGGCATGGCACGTGGAACTAGAACAATCTACCCCGGTGAATGAAATAAAGGGTTTGGTTCGAAATTCCAATCACCTGAAGAAGGCCGGAGTGTACAATGGCTGAAACATTGTGAATATGGCAATGGAGATGAGGATAAGTCTGAATAATGTAAATAATGTAAATATTAATGATAGGTTTGAAAAAAATTGGTATTTGAGATTTATAAAAATCTGGTATAATAGGTTTCTACTTATAACCAATAAGTGCCCAGTATCCCATTTCTAGGGCAACTCTGAATTCAAAACTATAGGTAGCCTTTGCAAAGCATATACTAATGAAAGGTCATGGAGTTTACAATGACTATCATCCTGACTATGGTTAGCCTATAATGATTTACTTCTAAAATCTAGGACTCTCAAAATGGTAATTCAATCCAGTAGTAATCAATTGCAAACCTGTAATGTGTTAAAAAAGATGTTATCGCAAACTTGCTATTTAACCTGTAGTTTGTGGGGAGAAGAGGTTTGATATTAATAATAGGTTAAAAAAAGATTAAATATTAACAGCAGGTTTCAGAAAAAATAGATTTGGTATTAACAATACATTACAAAAATGGTATCGTATCTATGTAGATTTATAAAAATCTCATATAGGTTTCTACCTATAATCCATTAATTCCTACTGTCCTGTTAATATGTTATTGGCAGTTAATCTCTCACCCAATCTAGTTCTAACATCTTAGTGGTGGGGTGTAAAACTGGCTGGTTACATTCAATTCCTCAAAAATCACACCAGTTAAACTCCATCATCACCAATCAGACCCTGAACTAGCACCATTCACGATGAATGGATGTCCCCCAGGGAGGTGCTATGCCTTAAACTCCCCCCTGACCTCAAGTGGAACTTTTACATATGATCCATTGCTAAAGATGCAGGAAACTATTGTCTCTTCCCTGTACCGCTCCAGTAAGTACCTGACTCCTCATGCTATCTTCTACCATTACGAGAGCCAAATCAAGCCTAAAATGGAGTACTGTTGTCATATTTTTCATAGCTGTCCAGTCCTCTCTTTCCAGTCTTGATAGAATCCAAAAGCCTCTCGGTGTCCTTGTGGGTGATAAATTATTTTCCACTCTGCAATGTCTCTTTTAAAGATGGGATGTGGCAAGCCTCTCACTGCTCTGTTGCTACTTCCATAGAAAGTGCTCACATGAACTGCATTCCTTGGTTCTTCATGGTTAGGACCTGCCATGCCACTCACATTGTAGCAGACCACTCTGATTCCCTCTGTATTCCATTGGGGAGAAGTAAATCCCACTCAAGCAGCTTCTGCAGAACCAACTGTCAAGGAGATGTTTCTTCGATTGCTACAATCTTAACCTGTTCAAGATGAGGGTTGACCATTATCTCTCCCACCTGTCTACATCAACTATATCTCTTATTCTGTAACCCTCTACCTTGAGTGGCCCCCAGGCTTTGCACAGGGTGAACATCAGTGTTAAAAAAAAAAAAAAAACCCTGATGATATGGCAACACCACTTTCTCGGAAAAATTCGAACATCCCACCCCACTCACATTGTAGCAAACAAGTCTCATTCCCTCTGTATTCCATTGGTTAGAAGTAAGTTCCACTCAAGCAGCTTCTGTAGAATCAAATCCCAACAGGATGTACCCCCCCCGGATCACTACTGTCTTAACCGGCTCAAGATGAGGGTTAACCATTATCTTCTCCACCTATCAACATCAACCCTGTCTCTTATTCTGTAACCCTCTACCTTGAGTGGCCCCCAGGCTTTTTACAGGGTGAACCTCAGTGTAAAAAAAAAAAAAATGATGACATGGCAACACTACTTTCTCAGAAGAAATTCAACATCCCATATTAAACATCACATTTCATGAAAAATCACTAAAATTCTTCTAAGGTCCATAAACAAAATAAAAGGGAAAGTATTTGCATTATTATATCCATTTTTCCATTCTATTAAAACAAAACACAATTTCGATCATAAAAAAAAAAAAACTCTTTTTGTAGGTGATCTTTGAATCGAACTTGCGTTTGATTGCAAAGTTATCTGAGTTGTTATCAAGTTAATTTCTAGTCAGGCAGTCCAATAATATGAATTTTTCACCTTCTTACCTGTGTAGCCTAATTTCCAAAACTAGCATTTTGTTTCACAGTTTTCAAAGGGCCATTGAGGTAAGCAGTATTTTATCTATAACAAAATATTTTCAAATTGCTTTCAAGATAATCACCATCATATTTTTTTTTTTTTTTTTTTTTTTTTTTTTAGTTCATTCAGAATATTTCAAGAAACATAAAAAAAGTAATGTAAAATTAATATTATGAATGTCTTCATTATAGTTTTGCAATTGATTACTATTGGATTGAATGACCAGTTTGAGAGTCCCAGATTTTAGAAGTAAATCATTATAGGCCAGCCATAGTCGGGGCTGATATTCATTGTAAACACCATTAGTATGTGCTTTACCAAGATTACCTATAGTTTTGAATTCAGAGTTGTCCTCTTCCTAAACTGGTTGCCAACCAAGGCTGAAGAATACAGTCTGTTCTAATATTTAACCCATAGTGGTGGGGGTTCATGGCTTCCTTCCTTTCTGAATGGTAGTTATGTGGAAGTGAATGTAATTTGAACTTTGCTTTTCAATTTTTTTGTTCTGAGCTGCTACCACCCACACATCCATTAAGTAATAAAACATAATCCTAAAATCGGCATTTATCTTCTAAGCCCCCCCTTTTCTTGCGTGTAAAAAAAAAAAAAAAAAAAAAAATGCATCAGGTATATTATAAATATGTACTAACCTTAACTAAATCTATTAATGGCAGTAAAAATTTCTAGCATACAATGTTGAGCCATAGAACTGGAATGATCAAAGTTTCCATCATCCACAGGTTGCGCCTTGAATAGAGAAGTTTGAAATTCACTTTCATCATCCTCCTTCAACCTCCCTATTGTTGGTTGGAACTCCATTGACAATCTCTTTCCACACTCTTTGGTCCTGTATTGCTGTCCCCAGATACTCAATGTCCAAACCTGAGTTCTAAGCTATGATGTCTGGGAAAGTCAATTTTTGTGAGAAGACACTTTCAAAAGGATGCCATAGAAGTAAAGATGGAATGACTTCCCTATCTGAATAGTGGCAGTGACCCTCAAACTGTAATTGTTTTAGTTTGAGTTTAAAAGAGATTCTCTGTAAATTGTGTTGAGCATTACATGGAATCTCCAACTGATGTTCTGGACTTTTCTAAATTAGATTTGTATATGTTCCCTCTCTAAGACAGTCTGTGGAAATTCATATTCCAAGCTGGTGTCTGGCACAGGATAATTCAATTCATGGCTTGAAAGAAGTTTTTAGCCTTGGGTGGTAGTCTTTCTAGAGATGGTGTCTCGACAAAAAAACACTTGGATGTAGGGTTGGCATCTCACATTTTGTATCAGCTACCAAAAGAACTATCATGTCGTCAATTCACTTTAAATATTCATCTAATACAGGACCCCAAAAATCACTTGAGGCAGAAATTTGTTTTATTAGATATATAGTTTGTTGATGATAAAATGTGTTGTTGATAATAATTGTTTTTATAAAAATCTATAGCTGGTAATTTCACTACAAAAATATATTATTGGTAATATTTTCTAAATATATATTGCTGGTATTTCACTATAAAAATGTAATTTCGTACTTTCCTAGTATTTTTGTTTGTTTATGGGTTCATTATTTGCCTATAGCTGGGACCCTAACAGATGCTACCACCGTGGGTCAGGGTGGACCTAGGGACAACAGTAACTAAGAGGTGATTCCACACTTTTCAAAACCTCTAAAGGCCTTTATGTAGTTTATCGTCATTCAAGGTAGAAAGTTACTAAATGGTGATTTTCTAAGCACAGCTTTGATGTGGCACAAGGCCAAAAGTGTGGAGCCTCCTAGCTTGTTAACCATTACACCATGTTGAGGTTTCCAGTGAGTTACTGAATGAGTTATGTGAAGTAGATAGAGAACATTATGAGAATATGGCTTATAAATAATGAGTGACCCTAAACATGGAGAGGTTAAGCTTGTGGTGGTTTGGTTTGTTTGTTTTGATTTACGGCATATCAACACCTCAATGGGTTAATTAATGCCGACAAGATTTTTATTTCTGGTAATATTTTTTTCAAAAATGTATTGGTAATAATTTCTTTCTTTACTTTTTTAAATTTTTTCATTTATTTATTTATTTTTTTAAAAAAATGTATTGCTGGTATTTTTGCTATAAAAACCTGTTTTTACACTTTCATAGTGTTTTAACCCCAGTTTGGGGGGTAACTATTTGCCCATAGCTGGGACAGGTGCTACTACCCCGGGTCAGGGTAGACAAGGTAACAATAGCAGTTAAGAGGTGGGTCCACGCTCCTCAAAACCCCCAATCTCCCAATCAAAGGCATTGCTGTTGGATGTAGTTTATCGTCATACCCAGGATGTGTGCTAAGGTGTTATGAACCATTTGCAACATTGGATTTATTAGAAGACTAGCCGAGGTACCCGACGTTGCCTGGGTGTACATGGCTGCAATTGTACTGCCTGGGTCCCCATATGAATGCATCATCCATTGGTATACTAAGCTACTCCACTCTCATCTTTTTTACGGTATGTCCTTCGCAAATGTTTGATTGTTCTTAATAAAGGAATTCCATCAATAAAACCTTGTGTGGCCATTGCCCGGGGTTAAATTGTTTCAATGTTTTAGATATTCAATAGATTTCCTATGGTCATAATAACTTTCAAATAGTATGGCATTATTCACAAATCTAATAAACAAAAACAGGGATGAAGTGTCAGAGCTTGATTCAGTTGCAAGTCCAAATGTATGAATGCCCTCTCTCTTTCGCACATTTACTGTAAAGCTGAGGTTAATAAGAGGTTGTGATGAACGAG
This sequence comes from Acanthosepion pharaonis, assembly GCA_903632075.3. NCBI lineage: Eukaryota > Metazoa > Mollusca > Cephalopoda > Sepiida > Sepiidae > Acanthosepion > Acanthosepion pharaonis. Next base: position 736,474 of record CAHIKZ030005157.1, on the reverse strand, counting down.
ATGACTCACCTCCTGCAAAGCGAATTTGCTTGGCCTGTCAGGTCTTGTTGAAAGATTGCGACTGCCATTAAAAGTGAAATGGATTATTCTGAAATTCCTATATTGCATGCTGACGTACAATGTAAAAGACTAAGAATTCAAACCAGCTTGAATTTATAAAATTGGAAGTCTCGTGCAAATGAGAATTAAGTATCGTATGCAATTATTAGTTCCCCCTGACGCAGACATAAATAGTGAGTCTGTGATGGGGATCGGGAGAACTTTTGTTGGCATGATGTTGTATGGACATACGAATGAGAACAAGTGAAGAAGGAAGAGGTCAGTCACTTGAAAGCAATCACCTTAATCCATTTCAGTTATTGCAAATGACTGGCGAACAAAATTAATCACAGAGGTTCTTCAGGAATTTTTTCCCTTTTAATGCTTCAATATTCCTTCTCAAACAGTCAAAGGTTGTTCAAATGCCAATTTAGGATGGAATCATATGAAGAGATTATTGGCTAAATGGCAAAAGCCGATTTTGGACCTAGTTTGTGGCAAATTTTGTTCACTTAACTGAAATAATCTAAACCAAACATTCACGCAAGGCAATTTGTGTGTCATATGTAATTTACATGTCAAATTTGGAAAGCATCAAATGAAAAACCAGGAAGTCATGGCCAAAAAACTGGCTTTTTGAACAGTTTTTCATGGTTTGGAGTTATATATCAGTCAACAACTAGTAGCATTGCTATATAATTATAACAATTTCAGTCTTATATAGAGGAATATATAAAATCTTTGTACACTAGACTGTTTATTAAATAAGCTAACTCTTCTTGTTATGACTAGTATTAACTTTTAAGTATTGCATTTCATTGTAGCTTTAACTGGTGAAGCCATGGCAAAAGACAATGAAAAAAGAAGAGTAAATACTAGTCAAAATTAATAATAATGGCTGACGATGCTTCATCTAATAAAACATGATGATGAAAGTAAATACCAGTCAGACATTAATAATGCCTGACAATGGTTCATCTAATAAAAAATGAAGATGAAAGTAAATACAAGTCAAAAATTAATAATAATGGCTGACAATGCTTCATCTAATAGAAATGAAGATGAAAGTAAATACTATTCAAAATTAAAATATTTATTAATTGCTTAAAAAAAATATTTTGCTTTGTCTGTAAACTAGAGTTATCTTCCTTGAATTGGTGATGGCAGCAGGGAGGTGAAAAACTAGACTGTGAGAGAGAGAGAGAGTCCAACAATATTTGGAGAGAGAAAGAAAAGTATATTTAAAGCCTGACATGTGAAAGTCTAATAATAGTAAAATCTTTTAAAACTCAGTTTGAGGTCAATTTTTGCAGCATAAACTTATCAGTATCTCATCCAACAATTAAGTATTGAAAAAAAAAAAAAACACCCAAAAGACGGATAAGTTCAGAGAGAGAAGAAGAAAATCAGGAGGACCAATGTTAGTGAGGGTAATGAATTATCAAGCTTGGCAAAAGTTATTCATTTTATAGAAAAACCTAATTTTTGACCTCTTAAACTATTTTTCTCTCCTTATAAAAAATCAGGGTTAATTTTCATTGTAAGCACCAAAAGCCTCCATTATTGAGATTCTATCTTTCTGGTGTGAAATTGTTTGGTTATTTTGAAAGAGATCGAACTTACATTGATGATAAATCGAAAATGGTAATTGAGTGCAATATTTTAATGTCATTTTCGAAATAATCAGGCAATTTCACACCAGAATGGTATCTTCTCAATACCAAGGGCTTTCGGTGCTTGTGCTGCAAATTAACCAAAATCAGAATTATGTTTCTGTAAACATTTTGTTATTTTCTTTTCAACTTTCTTTCCTTAAATTTTATCTTTTAATAAGTTAGTTGTATTCCTAATGAAAGAATTGTATGTGTTTTTTTTTTTTGTTTTGCTTGACATTAATCATGAGTGTTTTTAACATTGAAGGGTAAAGAACAAATTTTGCTTATCTGATAGATTAAAGCAACCTTAAAGTGTTAGATAAGAAGTTTGTTTTGTGTTTTTGTTGATGTATGATAAAGTTACTTTTCAGGGAACTCTTTTTTTTAAAGTGAGTTTTGGTTTTATAACTGTTTAGACAGTTGCTAGGGCTGATTGATAAATAAATTTTCAAATCCTATAAAGCAAGTTTTAGACCAGGTTGCATAATGAAACTGCTATCAAAATGAGGCCAATTTATTTCTGTTTAAAATTATGAGGGTGGATTGATAAGCAAAATTTCCAATACAATAAAGCAAGTTTTAGACCAGTATAGAATAATGAAACTGGTATCAAAATCAAGGAAATTTATTTCTGTTCAAAATTATGAGGGTGAATTGATAACTAAACTCTCCAATCCTATAAACTTTGGAATTTATTTCTCTTCAAAATTACTAGGGTTGATCCATAAGCAAGGTCTCTAATCCTATAAAACAAGTTTTGGATCAGACACAATAAGGAATCTGGTATCAAAAAGGAAATAAATTTATTTTTCCTCAAAATTACAAGTTTTATTTTTCAACAGTCACCATTTATTACTATACATTTTCCCAAACATTTACATTTTCAAACCCATGAAGAAAATCTCTGGCATATTTTTTATCTAATTATGTACAGTGACTTCATCTTTGGTATTAGATGCAAAATGACTATCTTACAATACCTCTTTGAATTTTGGCATCAACCAAAATTCTGAGGGTACCAAATCACAGTTGTACGCAGTTTGTGCAACACCTGAACTTCAGTTTCTCACTGATTGCACCTGCAATGTGGCTTAGTGTTGTCACGAGGAAAAAAAAAATGTTTTCTTTTTTTTACTTGTTTTACAGATGTGTTCTTCAAGTGCTTGCAATGTTTCATTACACTCCTGCATGTAAATTGCAATTGGTATGCAACCAAATGTCAACATTTCTATTACTAATTGCTGTTTAGTATGTAACACTGACATTCTACTTATGACTAATGAATGCTATTAGTGCTGTCACATGGTAAATTCATACTAAGTCCATTTGAAAAAGACTTTCTGGGGATAAGACAAACTGGAAAAACTAGTTATTGACCTTCTGGCTGTCATCAACAGTTCAAGGAAGATAACTCTAGTTTCATCATTATCATTGACTGCTCATCATATTAAACAAAGAGTTGAGATTAATTTAGGTCTAGCATTTTGAATCATGTGACAGCCATGTTTCTATGTGGATGCTCACTTGTAACTGGCCAGTCTTGATGCTTCAATTGTTGCTACTCCAGTATGAAGCATTCAGTACCATGCCGAGTGGGGGTCTGTGTGCAGCCAGCTGTTCTTGGTTGTTTACATTGATCTGTGTCGCTTTCCAGTCCGTCTTGATGCAGTTTCTATGGTGGAGTCTTTGGCTGTCTTGGTGTGGTTCACCATACTGAGCAATTTTTGGCAATCAAGAACCATCCAAATGGTAGACCTTTCCAAGTCTGTAAATTCTTGACAAAGTAATTCTAAAAGCTCAGTGTTTCAATCTTTACAGTAGTTGCTTCTCAGCCCCTCTCAGGTTGGAATGAGAGACAAACCTATGAGTGGTAAACAGGTATTGGAATATGGGGAAGAGTTAATAAAACCAGATAGTTGTTGATTTTCATACTGAAGTTACTAATGTTTCACAGTTCTCTACAATCTTAGACCAAGGTTATCTACAAATATCATTACAAAAATATTAGTAGCACAGTGTGATATACAAACTAACAGAAGAAAAATGTGATCTACTTGGAGTGGGCTAAATTTCAAATCCAGCAGATGTTTGTGGCTTCCACATGATCTTTATTACCTTTTTCCTATACATGTGTTTGTCTCTCATTCCAGACCGAGGACACCTACTCTAACCCATAGCTGAATAGTTTTTCCATTTTGTCATTGACTTAGTTCCCTTCATATTCCTATAGTAAAAAGTAAGTTCCATTTGGGCAGATTCTTCCTATGAACGGCTGCTTTGTGGAACAGTCTCCTGGCAGGATGTTTTCCCAATCACTACAATCTTGACCATTTCAAGTCTAGGGTTAACTGTTATCTTTTCCTTTTGTATTCCTATAGTAAGAAGTAAGTTCCATTCAGACAGCTTCTGCCCAAGATCTGCTGCTTTGTGGAACAGACTCCCGGCAGGATGTTTTCCCAATCACTACAATCTTGACCTTTTGAAGTCTAGGGTTAACCGTTATCTTTTCCTTTTGTATTCCTATAGTAAAAAATAAGTTCCATTTGGACAGATTCTTCCTAAGAATGGCTTTGTGGAACAGTCTCCTGGCAGGATGTTTTCCCAATCACTACAATCTTGACCATTTCAAGTCTGGGATTAACCGTTATCTTTTCCTTTCGTATTCCTATAGTAAGAAGTAAGTACCATTCGGACAGCTTCTGCCCAAGAACTCTTGCTTTGTGGAACAAATTCTTGGCATCTGCAAGTCTAGGGTTAGCTGCTATCTTTTCCTTTCATATTCCTATAGTAAGAAGTAAGTTCCATTTGGAGAACTTCTTCCCAAGAACAACTGCTTTGTGGAACAGACCCCCAATCACTACAATCTTGATCTCTTCAAATCTAGGATTAACCGTTATCTTTCCTACATAACGTCATCAACTGCACTTTTTGTCTTTTCTTATGCTCATACAATACCACACAGTAAGTAAGTGAGTGGCACTTGGGTCTTGTATTGGTTGAACATTAAAATAAAATAAATAACCTTTTGTTTGGATATTATTCTGCATTCTAGTTTCACCTAAAAGACTTTCTATACTGCTGAATGCATTAACATTGCTATGTGTTAACTAATCCCTGTTGAAGATGCCTACTCAGTCACACTTGTATTTGTTCAAGGCCCACAGAGCCAACCTGTTGTCATCAATGCAGAGCAGACCTTAGTTACAGTTCCTGGGAGATGTGCATAAGATGGTTTGATAAGTAACTGAACAAGGCTAGTACACTCAATCCCTTGGTCATGATGACATGTGGTGATATGTTAACACATTCATTGATGACTTCCAAATAGTTTTGCCTATCAAATTTCCCTCAAGACATGGGTCAACTTGTCGTATGGCTTTTTAGGCACTTTCCAATGGTGCCACACACCAGGATTGTCTCCCCACTCCAATATTATCAAGTCACAATACACCCCCTCCCCATCGATAAGTTGACCATAGTGAGATTTGAACCTGTGTCTCCTGGTCTAATGTCTTAACAAGGGTTCAAGATTAATGTTCTGGCGACAATAAAATATTAGTTTGGGATCATTTTAATTTTTTTGTGATTACAGAATGATACAAAATTTTTAACTCAAATTCTTTTATATTTATTCTAAAAGCAACTAATTCATTAACATAAAATGTGTTGTTTTCTGCTTATTATAAACTAAATTGAAAATACAAGAATTTTTTTAAGAAAATCATATGCAAACAGAAAATTTAGTCATGATTCAAGGGAAATAATTGTGAATGAAAGTTTTAGAAAGTGGTCATTAGAATTTTAAAACCTAAACATATAAAAGTGAATTTATACATTTTCTTTGTTCTTGAGAATTGACAACAAAAATAATAAAAACTATTTATTTATTAGATTGCTTATTGGAATGGTTGGCAAAACAATGGCTAATTGCCAATTGATTCAAACTTTATAAAATGATAAATAAGGATTTTTTTTATTGTTGGTTTATGTATTTTAAAAATTTAGTAAAAGTTTATAAATTTATGAATAAAAAATTGTTTTCATATTTAAATTGGTAAATGATATTGTATTGCATTAGTTTCTAGAATGTTGTAAATATAAAATTATTCTTGTAAATAAACAATCTAATAAATAAATAGTGTTTAATATTTTTGTTTTAAATTATGAAAAACAAAAAAATGTACAAATTTATTTTCATCATATGTTTAGGCTTTATTATAATTCTAATCATCACTTTTTAAAACAAAAAAATACTGTCGAGGAGTGAAGATAGTTAAAATAATAGGGGAAAAAATCCACCATTTTGATTTTCTTTGATAAAGACCTCAAAAACTTTTTATTAGGAATAGTTTGAATGCATTAATATTCTTTAGAAAATGAATGCCTAGAGCACAATTCTTAAAGTTTGATAAAAATTACTCGGGGGTATGGACCTTAATAAGAACATTTCTGTACAAAATTATTCAAGGTGATTTAATCAAAATTTTTTACAGATCAAAAGAGATCATTTTTAACATCTATCCGAGAGATGAAATTTAAATTTTTATTATTGCATTATTATCAAAATTTTAACACATCAGCAGATAGCTATTAATGACCACAAAAAGTTATTAATTAAAAAAATTAGTAATTAATGTATAATATTATCCATAACTAGATGTACAAGAATGTCATTTTTAACAAAAGTTAAAAAGTAACCATAAATACATTAAAAATGCATATATTGTTGAAAATTCCTTTTTCCACAATTTAGCTATTTATGCTGTTATAATGCTTTTTACCTAAACAATAATAATACTGAATAATTTTTTAAAAATATTAAAGTATATTTAATCACATCTCCCTAATAGCTGTCATGATCTGTAAGTATCCCACATTGTGATAATGGAAGATCTTTGATGAAAGATGAAATGTAAGAACCTGGACGCAAATTTACTGTGGATGATATAGCAATTAAAGCACTTTCTATACACTTTTGTCTTAGTAAATTCCTTTCTCTCTTAATTATAGTAGCATTTTTAAATCAAAATCGGACTCATTAAGCTGAGTAACTAATGCAGTGAGTGTATTGTTTTGTAAAAGATCCCTTTTGTGTTCATATAATCTTTTATTTTAATTCGTTGAGGTTTCTCCTATGTACTCCTAGTGGCAATCATTACAAGTGACAGTAAATTCCTCCTTCAAATTTTAACTTATTATTTTGTTTTGTATTAAGTATATATAAAAAATGTGTATATTGTTGAAAATTCCTTTTTCCGCAATAATTTGTGCTATGTTATAATGCTTATTACCTAAACAATAATAATACTGAATAATTTTTTTTTAAACATTAAAGTATATTTAATCACATTTCCCTAATAGTTGTCATAATCTGTAAATAAAAAGAAAAAAAGTTTCCTCCAGAGGATAGCACAGTAATGGACATTGGTAAAATTATTATCCTGAGAATTTGACATATTTTTCAGATCACAGAACATCTGGTAAAAAGTCCTCCAAAGATAACTAGAGCTATAATATTCAATAAATCATGAAAAGTTCAAGCTCACTGGACTTATTTCACTAACTCCAGAGTTTTATGCCAAAATGCTTGTCTGTGTCTGATGTTCAATAAATTTATCAAACATCTGAACTTTTTACATTAGTCGGACTATTGTCCTCATCTTTGTCGTTTCATTAAATACAGACATAATACCTCATCTCAGAAATATAGACAAAATCTGAACTTTTACTGTTTCATTAACAGATCAGACATCTATCAGAGAGATGAAATTTAAATTTTTATTATTCTATTATTCCAAAATTTTATCACATCAGCAGATAGTTATTAATGTCAAAAACTGAGCACAAATAGTTATTAATTAAAAAAAAATGTAATTAATGTATAATATTATTCATAACTACATGTACAAGAATGTCATTTTTGATAAAAGTTAAAAAAAATAACCAAAAATATATAAAAATGTGTATATTGTTGAAAATTTCTTTTTTCACAATAGAGCTATTTGTACTATTTTACAATGCTTATTACTTAAACAATAATAATACTGAATATGTTTTTTTAAATATTAAAGTATATTTAATTACATCTTCCTAATAGTTGCAATCTGTAAATAAAAATAAGTCTGATTTTTATCAAAATTACAGTGAAATTTTACTATGTTTTTGCATTCATTCATTCTTAAAACTAATTGTATGAAAACTCTGAGTCTAGTTTGGCTTAATGTGACTTTATTGAAGTAACTAAAGAGTCTTGCCATTATGGCTAAGATGGCATGACTTATTTATTCAAATCACAAGACAGGGGAGGTAATCGGGTTGTCTTACCACTATATGTTAACTTTTTTAATTTATTTCTTAAGCAATTCAATGGTATTTTTATTATACTACTAAAAACTAAGTTATACCAAATTTAAAACATTTTGATTTCAGGATGATTTTAAAGTTTTTTTCGAGACAGTTGATGGTGAAAAAGTCTAAAATTTTGATTCTAACCATTTTGCCACATACCATTTAACCTTTTATGCAATCATGAAATTATTTTACAAATGGAATTTCTTTTTATTCTCTCTAGATTCGGGCAGTAAAACAAATCTTTGCTGTTAAAATGGACAAGAATTTTTCTACATATTGTCGGCTTTTGTCGTCTCAGAAGTTTACTGTACAAGATTCATTGCCTCACTTGCCAGTACCTCCGTTGGAGCAAACGTTGCACAAATACCATCAGTCTGTCCAGCCTTTGCTTGATGAAGAAGAACTTGAGCACACAAGCAAGGTGCATTTTATTTGCTACATTTTTATTTTATTTTTTTTTTGTTTTTACTACTACCTGTGTATGTAAATCATGGTATTATTGGTGGGATTCCTCTAATAACACTTTCATTTTAATAGTTAAATTGCCTTGTCCACCGCAAGGAAAGTTGGCTCCCTGTGCCGTGCCAGGAAATTTTTCTCCCCGGAATCAATCCTCCAGATCTACAAATCAACAACTTGCCCTTGCATGGAGTATTGCTGCCATATATGGTCTGGTGCCCCTTCTGTTTGCCTCGGGGTTCTTGATAGGCTCCAGAGGCGGATATGCAATATAATTGGCCCTGCTCTGGCATCTCGTCTACAGTCACTTTCTCACAGACACGCTGTCGCCTCTCTCTGTCTGTTCTACAAATACTTTCATGGTAATTGCTCCAAGGAGCTGCATTCGCTGATTCCCAGACTTCATGAGTTCAAGCGCCCTACAAGGCTGGCATACCGCTCTCACCCCTTCACTGTCGAAACTCCTAAATGTAGCCATCTCTTCTACTCTAATAGCTTCATGTCTCGCACTTCTCGCCTGTGGAACTCCCTTCCCTATTCCAGTTTTCCTGAGAGCTATAATCTCCAGCTATTCAAGTGTAATGTCAATCGACATCTCCAGTTGCCTTGATCTATCCACTACCCTTCTCCTCATACCCTCTTCTATCACTCCTATCTGATCTCGCTCTATATTTTCTGTAACCCCTTGCATCTTACTGGCTTGGGGTGAAATGCTTAAAAAAAAAAAAAAAAAAAATACATCAAATATAATTTTGCACTGACTGCATTTAAACCCAATATACTTGTAGTTCAAGATCAGCAGTGTAAAGTTTAGGCTCAACTGAATTTCTCTCAACTTTGGTCTCAATGGAGATGTATTAGGTTGGTGCAAAAATAATGACGTAATAATGTCATTTTTTGACGTTAAAAATATGTCAAAAAACGACATTATTACGTCATTATTTTTACACCAACCTAATAACAAGTTTCCATCTTATTGTCTGTCTCATTCTACATCTTTTATGCTGTCCTCTATCCCTTCACTGTCTCTCTGTAATTCCCTCCTTCATTTTCCTCCTTTTTACTGATTTTATGTCTGCAGGAAAGTAACAGTAAATTTTGATTTTTATCAGTAACACTTGTGTGGTGACAAAGGAGAAAATAAACTTTTATCTTAAAAAAGGGTTTATGTTCTCTGGGGTGAAATGTTGAAAAAGATAATCAGAATTCAGATTGTTTCGACTTCAGCAGGCCTTGAAATATGGTAATTATTTGCACTTCCTTACCAGTCTCAACCATTCACAACCTTTCTTACTCCAATAAAAGAACGTTACTTTGGACCACAGGATTTTTTTTTTTTTTTTTTAGCTCTTTGTGGGTCAAGAAGTAGTTGTGCATCATTAGTTGTGATGTGAATTTTTGATCCTTTGGTATTTATGCCCCTGTCATTTGTTTGACATGCAAGACTGATTTGTTGTAAAAAACGTGTATGGTAGAATGGAATCTCTATCTATAAAAGGCAGGATGTGTGTGTGTGTGTGTGTGTGTGTGTGACGAATGCATGGCCGCAATTTTTGACGGATTTGCACCAAAATTTACATGCACATGCTCCAAGTTAGCGGGAAGGCCAAGACTGACTTTGCATTTCCCAACTACCATCGATAGTGGAAATAATCGATTTTTTCATGCTTCTACGGCAGTTTTCATGTAGTTTGCAGCCATTTTATACTGGCCAGAGTTAGAGCCTATAGCTGGCTGCCACGAATAGGCAGGAAGATTCTATTGGCCAGTGTGAGAGCCAACAGCTGACTGACACAAATGTTAACTAGCATGCTAGCATGCAAAAAAAATCGATAGCTGCATTTGTCACAAGTGGGAAAAATTTAAATCTGCATGTCACTTTACTCCAATTAGCTCATTCGCTTGCTTAAACTCAACGTTGATTCTGATTCCACAGAACTGGATTGGGTGTGAAAAAGTATTTGTTAACATTTTTTTTCATTCGTTTTTTTCCTGTTATGCGTCCTTTTTTAAAGCTGATCGTTTTGTGTTCATTTTGTTTAGTTCTTTTTTCGTAACAGATTTGATGTTTAGTATAGAGCTTAGAAAAAATTTGCAGTGTGAGATAGGCAAGGAGTAAGGCATGTAGCAACATCAGCATGGTAAAGGGCACTCCTTTAAAGGCAAGGAAGGGCAAAAATATTTTAAGTCAAGTGATAGCAATTGCTGTATGAGTCGTACGATTTTTGAATCAAGCATGGGCAATGCCAGGCCATGCTGTTAGTAATAGATGAAACAACAGTAAAGTATTTTTTTAACAGGAAATAAATGTTGTCTGTATTTCCAAGATGAGGTATTGTAATAATTTATGGCAATAAAGATGAGTACAACAGTCCAAATAATGTAAATAATGTGAAAAAAAGGAAATAATTTGTTGCTCATGTTAAAAAATAAGTAATTATTTCACCAACAATATTTTGAAAGATTGGCCAAAAGATTCTTAAGGTATTTCACCCCTTTTTTTAGTATTAAGATGTTTACATCAGGTTTATTTAAGACAATAATCCCACATATATATATATATATATATATATATATATATATATATATATATATATATATATATAGGTTTATTTATTGTCATATATCAAAGAGATGTCTACACGAAAATGTGGCGATAATTTCCCACACTTAACAAAAGGAATTACTAAACCAAAGATTGGAAATAATTTCAAAATGCAGACACAAAAATAAATACCTATTATCACAGTTTATACCAAGCAGATAATACCTGCTACAAAGCCGAACAGACAGGAATGAAACTACAGAAAAAAAAATGGTAAAACATTAAAACACAAGAACACTAAAACCACCATAACCTAGCCTCCTACTCCTGCCATTATCACCACCTGCACCATCATCAAAACTATAACTACACCGACAAACCACCATTATGACAATTAACAAAGACCGATAAAACCATCACCACCATTACCTACACCATGATCACCCTGGCGGACACCGCCACCACCATGACAGTTGGTGCAGCCATCAGAGGGGATAAAATTATTAACACTCCAAATTATTATTATTATTATTTTGTAACAACTACTACCACCTTTGTTATTAATATTGTTGTCACAACTTTATATAACTACTACTATTATTCCCACTATCAATATTGCTATCACTCCATAAACATCTCAACTTTTTAACATTGTTTTTATTATTGTCATTATCAATATGATTCATCATCATTATCATGGTCACCATGACTATTATCATAATTAAGTTTGTAATTATTGCCCCCCCCCTTTTTTTCTATATGTTCGCTTCCATTATCATTAACACTAAATTTACCATTAGCACGTCAATAACTATAATTAACATATTAATAATAATTAATACGGTATAATCAAAATCGTCAATAAATGTATAGGCAGTCAGCATTGAAAATGCAAATATCATCACCATGTCCACAAACAGAACCCAACTTGACCAAAATGTATGTGCATGTCTACCCATGTGTGTGTGAGGGAGCGTAGGTTTCTCTGCTGATGCTGGCAGTGAATCTGAAAAACGTCAAGTCTGCCCCTACCCGCTCCAAGTTGAAAGAAACATCGCTACACATGCAATCATGGCCCTGGCAACAAAATGAAATTATAATTGTGTATGTATATAAGTATGCCCAAACACATGGATGTGTATCTGCACCTAGCCCCGGATTGTTTATATGGGTGCATTTGTGTGAACTAAAATGCGTACACCTGTATGTAAGTATGTCTGTGTGCATGAGTGTCATTCCCCTTCCCACCACCAAATATAGTCAAACAAACATATAAATAGATCCAACTTTGAAAAATAAACCAGTTTGCCTGATGATCGTAAAAGCGTGAAACACAGGGTCACAAACTCATATCCATACAACAGTGTATATATATATATATAAAGAATATTGGAGGAAGAATGTATGACAAAGTGGAAAAAAGTTTTCATGTGATACATTATCTGGTATAAATATCTGATTCTACTTAAGAGCACTCAGAATTTGCAGCCCCCAGTATTTACATAAAGAGAAGAAATACATGGAAAACACTTTCAAGCTTCTTCAGTACCCTAATTATTTTATATTCACTACAAAACAAAAGGCTCATAAAATATTCCAAAATAGAAAAACATCCCCTCCTGACAAACCCAATGAACCAAAAAATATATTGTCCTACCAACTAAATCTATCATAACTACCCTTTAAAAGAACTTATCTAAACTCATCATAAATGTAGTTACTACTAAATTTTAAACAATAAAAGGCTTACCGTATTTTCTGGCTTACAAGACATTGCGGCTTGGAAGACACACCCTAATATTGGAAAGAAATTTCTAAAAAAAAAAAAAGTCATTCTCATACATTCATCATGCATCCCTCATACACTGGCGACACGTACTGTTTACATTAATCATTCATCCAATTTTGTTTGTATGGTTATGACATACTAGTCAAGAGCAGAAAGGCTCCCACTGCTGCTACTAAAGAGAACATATTTAAGCTTGTGGCTCAGCTCCAGGAAGGTTTATAGTCATAGAAATACTTGTAACAGCTAAGTACTGAGGTTTCATTATATAAAAGGCTGAAATAGATAGCTAACATTATAGTGTAATGACAACATACAAATCAACATCCCTATCAGTCAAGCCAATTAAGTGCCCATCCAAGCTTACTTGAGCCTGGGCATTGCGTTACATTCATCTTGGAAGACACACACATATTTTTCAGGGTATTTTTTAGGAAAAAAGTCTTGTCATCTAAGCCGGAAAATATGGTAATCAATATTAAACAAAACAATAAGCTAAAACTTGAAGGAGGAATTTGCTCAATTGCCAGTAATTATCGTCTCAAAAAATACATAGGAGAAACCTCAAGGAATCTAAAAGGATTATTTAAACATAAAGAGGATATTTTATAAACAATACATTCAATGTCTTAGTTGCTTACCCTGACCACATTTTTTGTAATGAGAATGGCCCAGGGTCGGATCCACAACTTTTATGTAAATAATGCTACCTGGTCACTAAAAGCAATTTATCAAATCTTAGGAGACCAAGGGATAATTCACTAAAGAGAAAATAAACTCACGAAATGTTTTGATAAAAAATGGTTGTCCGTTACAAAATTGTTCTCATTCCTGGGCAGAATCACACAACCTTATAGCAATAACTTGTGTAGCAGGTACATCAGCTAATTTCCCATCAAGAGTTGATTCTTCTCTTAAGAGATAGTATTTCTTCAAGTAAGAAGGATCTCTTGCATCAGCCGCAACTCTCTGTCGTCCGAAAAGACTGAAAATTAAAAAACCGGGGTTGACAAATTCCAAAAGATTATTTTGTTTATTATCGCTATTGTTTTCACCCTACTTGACAGTGCCTTTGGTGGGAGGTGCACACCATCTCTCTTAGTCTCTCGTATGTCAGGTTAATTGGTTTTTTTGTTTTGTGTTTTCCGACCAATTGTTATTGATCGAGCATTGTCAAACCCAAAATCTCAAATAAAATGCTTTTTGTTTTGTCAACACAGCCTGCCGCTAATTAGTTGTGACTTCAGGAAAGAATATTGTCGCCATCTGTGATCTGAGACAATGTTTTTTTTCACCTCTTGTTTTTGTCAGACCCGCAGTCAGAAAATCTTAATTTATCTGAATTGAAACATCTTCTTGTAAATGGAATTTTAAAGCATTGTGAATGATTAAAAAAAAAAAAATTTCGTTTCTAAAAAGAAAAAAAGGTGTGCAAGATAATAAGAAACACTACCTGGTAAAAAAAAAAAAAAAAAATTCGGCCACACGCAGGCCAAGATATCTTTCTGACACTTATCTTCGCTTATGACTGGGTTTTCATCCAACTCTCTTTTCTTTTTTTTTAAATTCATTGAAAAAATTCGTCAACATGGAAATATCTTTTCTGAATCCACCATTGACTGGGTCATGCATCATCCAACTCTCTTTCACTTCAACATCGTCCTACACAATCTTAGTGAATTATTTTCAACTTTATTTTCCGTTAAAAAAAAAAAATTAACAACCTGTTTAGTAAACCGAAAAGAAAAAAATTAAATCATATTTCTATGAATATTTCTAATAATGAAGGTTAATGTCCCCTATGACAAAAATTTTTGTAATTGTCCACAATCATTCCTGGCAGAACTTTAATTGTGTTTTCAATGTAACAGTGATAGATTTGACATCAAAAACAAAAATAAAATTGACAAAGATTATTGTTTTTGACAATTTTAATTAGTTTTTTTTGTTTTGTGCTGTCAAACCCAAACTCAAACAAAAAACATTGTTTTCAATCGTTATGGTAATTGAATAGAATTTTATTATAAACAATTGTCTTGTAAATGGAATTTTAAAGCTTGTTGTAAAAATAAAGAAAAAAAGTGTACAAGACAATGAAAACTACCTGTAAAAAAAAAAAAAGTGAAAATCATTGAAAAATCCAATATATAAAATGTATACACACACACACACACACACATATGACACACACACAAAACACACACACACAAGGTAATTTTACGTGCGCAAAGTGCTGTGAAGTCTTGTTGAAATCGGTTGAAAATGTAGAAAAATCTGATCCAATATATAAATGTATAGACCTGGGTTTTATAATAGGTATGATTAAAGAGTGACTATATTGGTGAGGGGACACTTTTTTTTTTACTTATAATGTTGTTTCACCCTTAGCAATTCTTGATTATATATTTAGATATATTTATGTTACAGGTTATTTCAAAATTTAAGACCAAACAAGGCCCTCTGCTTCAGAAATTACTGGAAGAAAGAGCCAAAAAGCATGAAAATTGGGTAAGTGTTCAATGTATGTTATATACATTCAGGTTGCGATGGGTAAATTGTCGCCATTTTATATTTTTTAATTTCATGCATGTGTACTGTTTGTTTTGCTGGCTGCACAATATAGTAGGGTCAGTTAGGCCTTCTGTGAGAAAAACAGCAGCATGATGCAATTTACTCTGTCAGAAATTTGGAAACGCTATACTGTACTACTTGGCAATTTCAATGGAATACAAACATTTCAGTGATTGGCTGCAGAGAATTCAGAAAGAGTTGGATGAGTCTAATGGTGATTATGAAGATATGGCAGATTGGAAAACTCACTCTGATTGTTCTAATATGCAAAGAACTCCCGAATTTGTTGGTGAGGGCCTCAGACTCAACATGGAGGCTTACATCAAGTGCCTTGAGAAGGTAGTGCTGCCCTGAGTCAAGAGGGTGGCTGCTAGAAAACCCTATGTCTGGCAATAGGACTCTGCATCATGCCACACATGAACCCAGAGAAGAACCCAGGAGAACCCAGTTATAGCTGTCAGACCATTTCTGTGACCACATCACCCCTTAGACCTGGCCACCTTGCTCCCCAGACTGAATCCCCCTTGATTATGTATGGGACACAGTTGTAAAAAAATAACCCTTCTAGCATCAAAGATGCACCTATGGCAAGGATTATGGCAGCATTCATCAACTTAAACAAGAAGATTGCCCAGAAGAGTTGCAGGAGATTCTGAAGTTGTCTGGAGGCAGGGTTTGGCAGCAATGGTGATTTTATTGAATAAATTTATTTTTTAGTATTTTGAGATATTTTTGTGTCATTTTGGTAAATGTATCTGTTAAAATAAGATGTCAGTGTTATTTTCATTTTTGCATAATTTTGATGACAATTCATCTAATGCACCCTGTATATATATATATATATATATATATATATATATACACACACCTTTTTATATTGCATACACAAGTGCATTTCATCTGTGTTAAGGGAAATTGACAAAAATACATTGTGTTTGTCTCATCTAGCATTTATTATAGTTTTTTTTTCCAAAGTAATTGGATGCATGGGTTGTTTAACAGTAAATGGAATGTATGAACTGTGTTCAGATTATTAGAGATTTATTAGGTTGGTGCAAAAATAATGACTTAATAATGTCTTTTTTTGACGTTAAAAAAATACGTTAAAAAACAACATTATTACGTCATTATTTTTGCACCAACCTAATAAAAAATAAAACCAAAAACGAACATTTTAAAAGTAAACTAGACCACCCATAAACCCATTGGGTTTCTTTTAAAAGCAGTTCATGATACAAAATGATACAAAATATTATCAATTTTATTAATAATTACACATTTCAATTTGTATTTAAAGACTGTAAAAGAAGGTTTATTGTTCCACTGGGCTTCATAGTTAACAGATTGTGTGAAAATTTGGAGTAATAGTTTAAAACAGGTGTAGTCTTTTTCAAAATAATAAGTAAGATATCCTGATTTAAAGTATGAAAATAAATTATTTTGTAATATCAATAGATATTAGTTTTTCTTCTTTACATTAAAAGAGAAAATTCTTCCATAAAATTTACTTTAGATATAAAATTAATACTGAAGACAATAAAAGAAGGTTTATTGTTCCACTGGGCTTCATATTTAACAGATTGCATGAAAATTTGTAGTAGTAGCTTAAAACAGGTATAGTCTTTTTCAAAATAATAAGTATATTTTTTATTGTTTCTTGCATTTATTTCAAAATATGTAATGGCAGCAAATCAACTTGCATCTATTCATTTACCATAAAGTCATGTGACACATATTGCCTCTTCAAGTAGTTTTTTTTTTTTTTATAAAAAATGTTCTAGTGTAGTGAATTGCATAAATATGTTGTGGTATGTATATTTAAATTTATTTAAAAAATGTTGCTATAATGTATTATGCATGTTTATTATTTTTTAACATACATAACTGTTGTAATATAATATGCAAGTGTTTTTTTGATATAAAAATGTGTATCAAAAACAAATACTTAATTTCCTATTAAAAATACTGTAAAAACAGAAAAACAACCTCAGTTCAATAACCTCTCTTCTAATTTTAATGAAATTTTGCACTGCACTCAGCAAGGGTTTCAAGGTGCAATATGCTCTTAAATTGGTTGGGGTATTATCTATTATTTAAGCTGTATCTCAGAAAAACACACACAGATATCTATATATATATATATATATATATATATATATATATATATATATTTTTAGAGTTTTCGTATTATATAGATGTAAAATATATATACAAGTATGGAAGAATGTTATATATAAATTTTTATATATCAGAATAACGTTGGGTAATTGAATGACAAAATGGAAAAATTCTATGTAACATATTTCATCCTCTAAAATGGACTTCATCAGACTAAAGTAATATTCTTATTAGTGGAACTATATACATGCAGTGTAAATGTGAAATTACTTCATTTTTACTTAAAAGAGAAAGTAATTTCCTAAGGCAAAAAAATGTATAGAAAGTGCCCTGATTTCTGAGTTTTTCATTGTAAATTTGCATTTAGGTTCTTAAAACATTTTGTCTTTCTTAACGAATCTTCTGTTGTCTCAGTTTTTGGACATTTATAGAAAACAAAAAAATTGAGAAAGCAAATGAGAGCTGTGTGTCTAGACATGACCAATGCCAGAAATTTAAAATTTAGTGGTGCTACATCTTCTGTGTTTTCCCTCAGAGCATAATTATAACTGATGTTCCTACATTATACCTCCCTCACTCTCCTCTACATTTTATTTATATATATATATATATATATATATATATAATTTGCTCAATAAGAGCATTACTTTAATCTGATGAAGTCTATTTTAGAGGATGAAACAAGTTAAAATTTTTTACATTTTTGTTACCCATATACAAATATATGAAAACAAAGTCTGACGACAAGGATAAGCAAAAAAAATTATTCATTGTGAAGTGGTAGATCAAAAAAATATAAAAAATCAGAGGTGAGGATGGATCATCACATAACAGCTAAGATCCATTGATGTCAGGATTATGGCCATGTTACATTAAAACATTGGTCCCCGTATGATTATTGACGTTAAGCAACATTGAGCCTGGTCAGTTCCTAGATGGGTGACCGTTTGAGAATACCAGCTGCTGTAAGGTTGGATGTGTGGGTGGACTAATGGATAATGGATCAGAATTGATAATCGGAGAGCCAAGTTCTAATTCCAGTTGGCTTTGTTATATTCACTTACACATAAATACCCTTGAGAAAGGTATGAATCCACCCTGGACTAAACCATTATTATTGCCCCCACCACCAAATTCTTCTGGTTTTAAATAACCTGCAAAGGGTTGATAAACCATAGAAAACAATTCAATCAATCAATCAAATACTGATTAGCTATGCAGTCATGTCTTTTAGATTTATTTACATTCTCTGGAATATAAATGTATAGAAACTGCCGTGGCCACAAAGCGAGGGATCAGTTTGTATATTGATTGTAATATGGAATTGATCCCTCACTTTATATCCACATTATAATCTCTTGATTGTTGATAAGCCATAGAAAACGAATCAATCAATCAATGAAATGCTGATTAGCTACACAGGCATGTTTTTTAGGTTTATTTATAATCTCTGGAATATAAATGTATATAAACTACCATGACTACAAAGTGAGGGATCATTTTATATATTGATTGCAATATAGAATTAATCCCCCCCACATAATTACTTGTTTGTTTATGAAATTCTGATAAGGTATGAAACTACCTTTACTCCCCCAGTTATGGGTTAATTAGTAAGACTTATATAACTAAAATAATTATTATCTCAAAAATAAAATCTTACAATCTATAAATATTTTTTGACTTTAAATAACCTGCAAAAAGTTAAGCTGTAAAAAATGAATCGACCAAGAAAGCTTCAACATTTTTTTTTTGTAAGCTAAAATATTTACATTTCTATTTCTTGTAAAGATTAAAACCTCAATAGTTTTGTGGTTTCTGTTTTATAATCAACCTAGACATAATGTAAGAATTTTCTAGAAGAAATTATTATTATTAATTTTTGAGTCATTTTGCTTCCATCTTATTTGTTTCTTTACATGTTTACCACCTTGTAGTAGTAATAGACATAATAGTTGTCTGAATTTTTTGCAATTAATAATTTTTGACACTTTTTTTCTTTTGTTTCATTTCTCTTATATTTCAGTCTTCTTCATTATTTGCCATCCATAGTGCTTGATTAATGCTCTTAGTTTTGGGGGAAAGATGTATGACAAAGTGGAAAAATCTTAGTCTGATGAAGTCCTAAGGACGAAACATGTCAAACAAAAAACTTTTCTACTTTGTCATAAATCTTTCCCCCCAAATTGTTCCTGGTGTATAAAGATTTATATATTGTTATCCCACAATGCTCTTAGTATAATGACCTGAGCATTGCAAAGGAAAGAAAATTTGCAATAAGTTAATACCGACCACTCCCCAATTCATCTTCTTTGGTTGCCTTTTATTGCAAATTTTGCATATATATATATATATATATATATATATATATATATATATATATATATATATATAATGTGAAGAACAAGCTGAAATTTGAACTAAAAATGAGAAGAAATACTAATTTAAAAAATAAAAATGTAATTACTAATACTAAATTAGTGACATGTTAATTTTCAGCAAGTACATTTCTTAATTGTGATCTTGTTTTCCATGTAGCTTTCTGACTGGTGGAAACATCATGCATACTTAAATTTTCGATCTTCAGTTGTTGTCAACTCCAACCCAGGAGTGCTGTTACCCCGACAGAATTATGAAGGCGTTGAGGGTCAGCTAAAGTAAGTAATTAATTTCAGACAA
Organism: Acanthosepion pharaonis; assembly: GCA_903632075.3. NCBI lineage: Eukaryota > Metazoa > Mollusca > Cephalopoda > Sepiida > Sepiidae > Acanthosepion > Acanthosepion pharaonis. The sequence continues at coordinate 716,271 of CAHIKZ030005157.1, read as the reverse complement.
ATCTTTCTGGCACACTGTTTTTGTCTACATGGCTTATCCGTTATGATTTCCTTCCATTGTTTATATTATTGAATACCAAATAATGGTTTATGATTAACGAGGCTGACTTTTTTTTTTCTTCTAATGCTAAAGTTCAGTTAATATGAGGCTCAAGAACCACTCAATGTAGAAGCTTACTGTTATAATGATTTTGCTGAATAAGGTGTATGATGTGAATTAAACAAGTGATAAGAAAAAAGTGAAGATTATTACGACAGATAACAATTGACCATTGATTTGAAGAGGTTAATGAAGTAATGGTTAGTGGCTCAGATTGAGGAATTGGAGAGCCAAGTTCAAATTCCAGTCAAGTTCATTACACTCACTTATGTGCTAATACTGTTGGGAAAGGTATGAATCCATCTCCTTCAACACAACTATGGATAAAATAGCAGGGCAGACTGGGTCCTAATGCTTTGGTTGGCAACCAGAAGGATGACTCTGAATTCAAACCACCAGCTGATGGGTAAATAACAAGGCAGACTGGGTTCTGTTTCCTTGGGTGGCAACAATTCTAGGAGAAGGAAAACTTTGAATTCAAGCCACCTGCTGATGGGGAAATAGTAGCACAGTCTGGATCCTATATCTTTGGCTGGCAACCAATCTAGGAGAAGGAAAACTCTGAATTCCAACCACTTGCTTATGGGGAAATAACAGGACAGACTGGGTCTAATAGCGTTGACTGGCAACCAGTCTAGAAGGATAACTCTGAATTCAGTCCTGATGTCTTTTAGTTCCTGCCTCTTTAGGCAAAGGCTAGAAGAAAGTAACTTCAAAAACAAATCCAACTCTTAGAGGAGGGACGAGGCAACCTCAACATCCCTAGTGCAAAAAGGAACCAGCAAGCCATTGTGAGATGGAGTGGAGTGGTGACGACTGTGGCACAAAATACGCTGAATAAAATGGTGAATGAAAATTATAATGTTTAGGAAAGCTTTTATGCAGGCGTCTTTTCCACAAACTAGCAGCTCTTGTAGGCTGTTTGAGTGGAATATTTTCCTTACTTTTGGTATATGGAGGAAATGAGGGTGATTCAACTCTGTGGATGTATTGTGTGCCCTAGCTGTAGAGCTCCAAACTGGTGACTGGTGCTCATCTGAACATTGTCTGGTTGACCTTTATGACTGAGTAGTGAGTTTGATACTTACTGGGTGTCCCCATACAAAGTTCAGCAGTAATCAACCCAGAAAGGGTTGACATGCTGTGAAATCAATGAACTTGATAGGTTAAGCAATGTTGAGCCTGGTCAGTACCTAGATAGGTGACCACTTGTGAATACCAGGTGCTGTAAGCTTGGATGTACGGATAGTGTAATGGATAATGCCTAGAGAGTCGAGTTCCAATTCCAGTTGGGTTCGTTATATTCAAATACTCTTGGGAAAGTAAAGTAAGATTTATCACTAAATCATTATCATCTCCAAAAAAATTCTTACAATCTAAAAATATTTTCTGGCTTTAAATAACCTGCAAAGGGTTGATAAGCCATAGAAAATGAACTAAAGAAATACTGATTAGCTACACAGGCATGTCTTTTAGAATTATTTACATTCTCTGGGATATAAATGTATAGAAACTACAGTGACCACAAAATGAGGGATCAGTTTATATATTGATTGTAATATAGAATTGATCCCCCACAGTGATAAGATGTAGAAAGTTGTTTAATCTAACTAAATAGGTGTAATATGAATACATTTAAATTTTTGAAGATCGAACTTGACTGGAAAGCAAGAAGCAGGAAGAGAGTTCCACAAGCGAGAAGTGTGATAAAAGAAACTGTTAGCATAGAACTTATATCTAGTCATTTCAACTCTAAAAGGACAAAACCTTGCCGCCAGCCTAGTACTGGTCAGTTGCAATAAAAAACAACTGAAATTAAAATGAAAGAAATATGAGTCAAAAATTAATAATTTAGAATTCATGATAATTATTAACAAAGCAAACGAGATTGTTGCAGTAAAACTTTTCTTTTTCAATACTAATTCTAACAATTAAAAAAAAATATTTCATTTGCTTTTCCAGATTTGCAGCAAAATTTATTTCTGGAATTATTGATTATAAATTTTTGTTGGACGAGTAAGTATGAAGCTTTATTTTTCTATGTGTATGTAGAGGGAGGATCCCCTCCAATTTTTTTCAAAATCCTGTTATAACTCTGCTTGTTCCTCTGTTAGTAAATTAGCGTATGCGTTACACCCTGCCATTGCCTCCGATAAATAATGGACCATTCTGTTTTGATTGTGACGAAAGATGGAAGGAAAAGATATATCAGAAACGCTATTTGGTTTTAGTGAGAATAAGAAAGCATACATAATGATAAGGAAAGGAATATAAGAGCCGGTGTTAATGCTCTTGTACGTTTAACGTCTGCTTCAGTGAAATGGAATGTCTTGTTTTTTTTTTTTAATTTCTACCCTCTTACTTCTTTGAATAATAAATTGCATTCATATTTATGATGATAAAGAACAAATAGGAAACATAAATCTAACATGTTTCAGTTTTATTAAAGTTTTATCAGAGAATGAGATATGGAGAAATTATGAAATTCTGGTATTTTTATTTTGGTGTTTGATTTTCTTTGGTTAAGCAGGATTCAAATGCTTTTGACTTCTTAAGCAGCAAAAGTTAGAGCATTCTGCTCTTGAGGAGAGATAATGAGGCCTTTCAAAGCTCCATAAAATAACTGATTCTTAGGTTAACTGAAAAAACATAAATATTGCTTTATGTATGTAGATGTATTATATAATTCTAGTTTGTCTATGTAGGATTTGGATGAGAATGTATATTGCTAAGTGTGTGTAAGTGTGTGTATGTGTGTCTAGTAGGCATTATTTATGTTTTGGTTGTCCATATGTTGATTTGGGAATGTTCTGATGTAAACACCAATGCAATAGATGAATATTCATGTATATATTATATTCATGGAAGTCACAAAGAGCTTATTCAATCATTTAATTTTATAGCCATGGAACTTGGTTTTGGTTCGTAAGATATATATATATATATATATATATATATATATATATATATAGTTGGATTGATGTGAGTTTGTGAGCCTGGGTTTCATGCTTTTGTTATCATCAGACAAACTGATTAATATTTTTATTTTTTGTATGAGCTCCGGTGGGTGAGCATGTATGTGTGTCTGTATACGTCAATCAGTGTACGGGCATGTATGTATGTTTGTGTAAGTATGAGTGGCGTCGTGACGACAATTTTTCCTCCCACTTCCATAAAAACACCAATATACACAACCCTATATAAATCCAAAATTTAAAAAAATTAATCAGTTTGCCTGCAAAAGCGTGAAACCCAGGGTCACAAACTCACATCAATCCAACTAAATATGTCAGCTCTATCTCTGATATTGAGTGCTTTCCAATAAGTACTGCGATATATAATATATAAATAATATATATAATAAATTGCATATATATATATATATATATATATATATATATAATATATAATAAACAGACAAAAATTAGTTTTATTATTACCACTCATGATAATAAAAAGTAAAAATGAAAAACGGGCTAGCTAACTGGTTTTGTACCTCGCTCAACAGAGATAAGGTAAATAAAGTAAATTATATAAAAAAAGAACAATGGACAAAGTGTATTGGGGGTAGATAAAAAAATATTTAAATGGTAATTAGTTGGAGGCCTAATTCAAAGTCCTTCTGTTTACATAGAGAAGACTTTAAAGATAGAATATAGATGGCCTCCAACACTTTTAGGTGGTAATTAGAGTGGGACCTTCTAAGGATGTTAAAAGCGTCACCACTAAAACTAACAGCACAATTATGGCTATTTATAAGGTGTTCTGTGATGGAAGACCCATATGTATTAGTCAAAATGTCCGAGGGAGTGTACTTATGAGAGAGAGAAAGATATTAAATTATATATGAACCAACTATAAGGAAATCCTTATTATTTATCATTTTATAAAGTTTTAATCGATTATTGTGTTCATCTCAGTATATGGTACATAACTTTAGCATTTTTTACTTCACATGTAAAAGTTTAATTTACAGATGAACACAGCAATTTTGTCCTAGATTGTAATATATTTTCTGTTTCTACATTATTTTTATAGATACAAATATTTAAGTAAATGCTCAGTTTTTTTTTTTTTAATAATAAACCGTATTAACTACGTTTACCAGCCTGAATTTTTGAGAATTTTCATAGCAAATATGTGTCCCCTGACATGAATTGAACCTGTATCCTACATAAAAATGTCATATAGCCTGACGTCCTATACCATTTAGCTACAGTGGAGGTGTCTGGTTAGCAAATTCAAATTACTGTTTTTAAACAACAAATTTCCTATGATTTCTCTTGAACACTCATAGCTGCTCAATGGTTATCTTAATGTAAACAAATGACGCTTTCTCGGTACAGGTCTTTATTACCTTATTTGGCTTTTGGATACCAGCACACTTGAGGAATCTCTTTAAGGAAGCAGCAAGAAATCCTCTACAGCCAATCTCAAATCACACCAGGATACAGCCGTATCTCCTCTCGCAGACATCAGCCACCAGTTCCGCATACCAAAGCAGCTTTCTTTCATGAGTCTCTTCAATCTTTTCCTCCCATGCCACCATCAGCTCACCAAGCAACCTGTTTCCTCTCGCTATCAATCAACTCTAAATCTGGCCTCGGTCCAGAATCAATAACCTCCCTTGCCAGTGTAGCATCAACCAACACTCTCCACTTCCTTGAGTCTTCTTCCTTGTGTCAGTCACACCTTGATTCAGGAAGATTTACATAGACACCTACAATTCTGGCATTTCCAGTTTAAGAATGTCTCCTTTTGCAGTTTATCCATTGTTTATTGATCTGTGGCTATCTTTAATCGCCTCAAAGGTGAGCACTATTATGTCAGAGGTTTGTATTTTATCAAGTGGCTTTTTTTCATATCTCTGGAAGTAGTGGTTGTAACGATAGCTTTTTTTTCTTTTCTAATCCTTGTTCTGTCATCCATTTACTCAAGCTCACTAAGTATGCTATGCATTGTTTTCCTCTGTCCCTCTGTTTACATTTTGTTGTTACTTCCTTTTATAGATAGTCATCAAGGGAGATAATTAGAACAATTCAAGCACCACCTAGTTAAACAGAGTTGGTGTCTCGATAAAATCACCATGGAGAAGGTAATAGGAAACCACTCCACCACCAATTCCAAGATCAAACATGGTAACCCAACTACAAAGAATAAGAACTTGTGGAGAACTTTTATTTTTTTTACACAAAAAATAGAGGGTCACACTATACACAGGTAATTTTTTTTGAAGAGGTTAAAAATTATGCATTTTCAGTTGCACGATGCACAGGTAAATGTTTTTCTGGAGAGATTAAAATTCATGCAAAAATAATTGAGGGGTCCATGATACATGAAGTTGGCTTACATATGAGCATATATATATATAGTACATGCTTTCATTAGACTGGTTGCCAACCAAGGTTAGCAAGTTCAGGCTTGCATGCTATTTAACCCATAGCTTGGTGGAGTGGGCAAAAGAGACAGTGATGCCTTCCCCAATGGTTTCTGGACATACAGAAACTATGACAAGAGAAAATGTAAGAAATAACAAAAAAGGAGCTAATCAGTTTAAAAAAGAAAAAAAAATAGTAACAGAGAATCTGCCATATAAATCATTACATTTAGACTCGGTAGCCATTCTTTCTGCTTACAGAGGGAAGGCTGCTTGGACTTAATATAAATGGTCTCAAGAATTATTAGATGTCAGTCTGAATGTGTTTTACTGATTACGGTGAAAAAAATCCCTGGAGACGAATGAGGCACAAGACAGATTATTAAGTGTTCTGCAATTGTAGAACTGAAAGTATTCACAAATGTATCCAAATTTTTACTCTGCCTTCTACAGATCTTTGCTGGAATATGCTGATCAATCCTTGTCTCCAACCTCTGATCAGTTCTGCCAATGTATTCAGCATCACACTGACATTTGGAATTATTGATAACTGAACTTATATAATGGGGATGGGGACAGAACATCTTTATGAATTAATTTCAGCATAGGTTGGGAAGTGAAAACAAATCAATCCATGTGTTATATATAGTTTCACCTCAAGCAAGGCAATAAATCCACTAAGACACAAGAATGAAGAAGACAGTAGATGACAATTGACATTGCATTTAAATTTTTGAAGATCAAAGTTGACTGGGAAGCAAAAAGCCAGGATAGAGTTCCACAATCAAGAAGTGTGATAGAAGAAATTGTTAGCATAGGACTTACGGTTACATCTGACCATTCCATTTTTAAAATGCTGAAACCTTGTTGCCAGTCTACTTCTGCGCTTAAATTTATAAATTCTAGGTACCATATAGGAAAGGTACATCCAAACAATTACCATGAAAGTATTTATAAAAACGGTACAGGGAAGCTACATTACTATGGCAGGATAGCGACTGAAGCCAGGATGCCACATCAGAACCAATAACATTTCAGATGCTTCTTTGTATTTCATCATCTTTGTGCTGTGTCCACTCAGGAGATAAACAAACATGGCTCTCCACAATTTCCTGTCTCTTGTAGCTCTTAATAATCTTTGTCTTTCTGTTATTTCTCCTAAACCTTGTTCCACCATCCATTTACTGAAGTTAACTAAGTATGTTATGCATTGTTTTCCTCTTACCCTCTACCTATCCTGTGAGTATCAAATTTTCCAAGCCCTCCTTCATGATGGGCTCTAGAAACTTCAACTGTCTCTTCCTGATATTAAGTATGTTTCCTTTTTGTTTCCATTTTCTCTGAAACTTTGTCGTTGCTCACATGTTCAGTCCATGGTATCCTCAGCATCCTTCTGTAGAACCAAATTTCTGTTACTTCAAGTTTTTTTCTTCATCTTTAAGGAGATTGTCCAGCACTCACTGCCATATAGAATGACAGATATCGCATAACAGTTTAGTACTGTTTTCCTCATTTCTAGTTTTTCTATTTCTTAGTACTCTGCTTAGCTTTTTAAATGCTTCCTTTGCTATCCCAATACACCTTTGGATTTCAGTGTCACATTTTTCATCCTCTGTTAAAACACTTCCCGGATATTTAAATTTCCGAACTTGTTTGATTTTAGTATCTTCGATTTGGAATTTGCTCTTTGGTTTCATTTTTCTGCTAACAACCATGCATTCTGTCTTCTTGTAGTTGATGTTTAGTCCTTTCCTTCGCTACCTTTTGTAGGAGTTTTTGTAGGTTTCTTTCAGCATCTGCTATCAACCCTGTGTCATCTGTATACCTTATGTTGTTAAGATAGTGGTCACCCATAATGAATCCTGGTAGGATTTCCCTGAGAATTGTCTTGCTATATAGGTTGAATATGTAATTTCTAAATACAGGGTGTCTCAAAATAATGTATACACTCTTAGAATCATTATAACTTATTCAATTTATGTATTTTGACTATAAGATTAATACAAGAGAAAGAATATACATTTAAAGAATTTGAGAAAAAAAAAAAAAAACATAGAAAATTAACTTTAATAAGATAAAAGCTATTTGTGTCAATGGCAGAATGTTCATATAATGATGAATTTGCATCAAGTGCTCAAACTGTTTCCTGTTCTGTTCAATACACTTTTCATATCTTGAAGAAATAGACCTACAAACATCCAGTATCATTTCCTCTGATATTTGAGCACATTCTTCTTCAATTGCTACTCTCATTTCAGCAATTGTTTCAGGTTTCTTGCTGCAAATGTTCTCTTTTAGAAACCCCCACAAAAAGAAATCCAAGGGTGTCAAATCTGGTGATCTAGATGGGTATTCAACTGACCCTCTTCTTCCAATCCATCTGTTTTGCATATTTTCATCCATATAAGTTCTCACATCACGCTAATGTATTATTAACTATTAATATTTAAAGAGTGTATACATTATTTTGAGACACCCTGTATATGTTTTTAAAATGTTTTTGACACCATTAAATGATTAGCAACATATTTATATTATTTCTTTTTTTTTTTTTTTCTTTTTTATTTACAGAAAGAAGCTTCATCCGGAAAAAAGTGGAATGCAGCCTCTTTGCATGGCTCAGCATTACAACATTTTGTCTTCCTGTCGCATTCCAGGGATCAAAAGTGATTCCTGGCATAATTTTTCTGAAGATTATCCTTCTCATATTACAGTTATTTCTAATAATCATGTAAGTTCTTTCTTTCTTATATTTTCTTGCAATGATTCACTTGTAAGTCTTGAAGAACAGGCAACCTGATTTATTAGTCCTTTGGAAACATTTATTAGTTCTTTAAAAGTATATGATATAAAGATATATATTTTTATATCTTAAGAACAATATTGGGGAAAATGTATGACAAAGTGGAAAAAGTTTACTTGTGATATGTTTTGCCTTTAGAATTTCATCAGACTAAATTTGTTATGTTGGTGCATATGAATGAGGGATGCTGGGAATTTAAAATTTTTAAAAAATCTATTTGATTTCATTTAGATTCTTTTTCTTTCCATCATTTTTGTTAGTTGACATTCCACATTCTGATAATAGAAGTTCTGCCAGGAATGGTGAAATGTTGTGAGAGCCCAGGTGCAAATTTACAGTAGATGATCTTGCAATCAAGACACTTTCTAGATATTTTTGTTTTATGCTCCAGCCTCTTTCAGGTGATATATGTTGGAATTTCAAACTGAACCCTTTATTTCGTCCACTGGGGTAGATTGTTCTAGTTCCACATGCCATGCCTTTTCTGGATATTTCGGTTTCAGTTAATTCCCTTTAATAATTCAACTCTCCAAGTTTTTGTTCACCTCTGCTGTTGCCAGGTATTGAACTCGTAACTTTTTGGATCAAGTCACTGGATTATTTCAACCAATGCTTATATCCACTGGGTCATGTGTCCTTGAATATGACAATAAAGATGGAGACAACCATCTGAGCAATGTACATAGTGTAAATAGCTACAATACCTCATCTCAGAAATATAGACAGATCCTGAAGAAGGCTGGAGCGTACAACAGCCGAAACGTCGTGAATATGGCAATAAAGATGAAAACAACAGTCTGAACAATGAAAATAGAGTAAATAGTTACAATACCTTATCTTGGAAATTTTTGTGATGTCAACGAACACTCGTTGTCACTTTTGTAATGCTCGTTGTAGTAGAGACTTTGCAATCATAGATACAACTATAGTAATGCTAGGGCACCTCAACGTGGTGTAATGGTTAGAAAGCTTGTCTTGCTAGATCAATTACGACTGAGTAGTGAGTTCGATCCTCGCTGGGTGCCCCATACTTTTGGCCTTGTGCCACATCTAAGCCATTCTTAGAAAATCACTACAACTATAGTAACGCTGTTGAGCAATACTGGTGTCAGATGCCTTTGAATGTCACTTGCACTGATAGTACTTGCTCGATAATACTCACTCAAATAGTAATCCGTATATCAAATAGTGATCTGAATAGAGAAATAGTATAGGGAATAGAGTAGAGAATAGCGATCTGTATAGTAATAGAGGATAGGTTAGAAATGGTGACCCGTATAGTAATAGAGGATAGGCTAGAAATGGCGATCCATTAGACATCACGCGACTTCTACTTATGCGTTTCTCTCATGGTCACATGATCCACTTAATTCAATAGTGGGATCACTTGTGTTTACTCACTAGTGATCTATGTTCAAACTCGAGTGTCGGCAGTGGCACTTTATTCCTATACAGCAGAGATATAGATAGATCCTGAAGAAGGAGTGTACAACAGCCAAAATGTTGTGAATATGACAATAAAGATGAGGACAATATTCCGAACAATGTAAACAGTGTAAATAAGCCCACCAGAGTATGCAAAAAAAAAAAAACAAACCTTTTTCTACCTGAATTTCTGGGATGAGGGGTTATCCTTATTTACACTATTTATATTCTGACTATTGTCCTCATTTTTGTTGTTATTATCACAACACTTTTGGTCATTGCACCCTTTGGCCTTCATCAGGTGCTTGTCAGTCAGTGTATCTTCAAGGAATTTCAACCTTTATTTAATCTATAAGCTTTGCTTATTCTTTTTCCACTGTCCATGTCTAGGGCTATCTCATTTTGTTCTTATTTAGCTCTGCTCAGGTATTGGTCAGTGACAGTGAAACAAGAACAGTTGACGCCCATTTATTAAATAAAGGATTCAGTTTGGTATTCCCTGAAGGTTACTGTTGTAACCTAGGAAAAGGCTACTGAATGAGGAATAAACTTTAAAGAGTGTAACATCTGGGAAAAGGAAATGGAAATAATAAGAATAAAATACACCAGAAAACAGGTCAAAACTTATTCATTTCCAAATATCATATGCAAATATCACTAAAATATCAAATCACCAAAATGACATCCAAGGGAACAATGCAATAAGAAGCCAAGATCTTACAACTCTGAAAAATGAATTAAAAAGTCTATTAGAACTACTAAAATATAGTATATCACACTTAAATCAAATTCCCATAGACAAAACAAATTCTATCCTGTCAACCTAAAACAAAAAAGAATCTATATGTACAAAACAATTAACTCTGAAAATCACAATCCAAAGTATAAAAATCGTTCAAGAAATAGAACCCTCTAAAGATTTCCAAGAGAATCAAATGGTGCATAAAAAAATAATACAATCCAGTACATCGTTGAAGAACCAAGCAAAATGGACATAGATGAAGAAAATTCTATCCCATCTCAAAGAAGGGAACGGTCATCATCCAAACAAAGATCGTCAAAAGAACCTAATGGAAAATCTAAGGAAACAAGACCAAACAGAAACAAAAGACCTTCAAAAAACAAAACATGACAAGAAACACAAGCACTAATAGATGGTGAGCATAGAAATTATGGACTTGTCACCCATTAAGCATAAATTGGACAAGCCAAAAACTCTTAACATCTGGGGTCAAAACACTATGAAAGTGTAAAAGTGGGTTTTAATACCATAAATACTTTAAAAAAAAATTATTACTAGCAATAAATTTTTAAAGGAAAAATTATTACCAGCAATACATTTAAAAAAAAAAAAAAAAAAAAATCTCCGGCAATATATTTTTGGAAAAATATTACCAGCAATACATTGTTGAAGGAAGAAAGTATTACCAGAAATACATTTAAAAAAACATTATCAGTAATACATTTTTTAAAAAATATTACCAGCTATACTTTTTTGAAAAATATTACCAGCAATAGATTTTTGAAGGAAAAATTTTACCAGCAATAAAAATTTTGTCAACATTAAATATCCTATTGAGGTTGATATGCTGTAAAATCTAATCAAACCAAACTAAACTAAATAGTAGTGCCCTTTTGGTCAAAATTGAGTCCTTTTGGGAGTAGCATCTGGACTGACTTAACAGTTCAAGCTTTGCATGCCTTTCTCTTCTGCAGGCATGGCAGATGGAGTTGGAATATTGAATAAATGTCTGAGATTGCTCTCTCTGCTTCCAGCATCATCTTCTGATCTCCAACAGTTGGTTTCACTATGCTCCCCCCACCCCCCTCATGACTCCTCCTTGAGCAGCATGGTGCCACCCACTGCAATAGTCTGCTAGCTGTTCCCAGCTACCAAATTTGATGCCTATGATCTTCAGGTCCCTCTTGCAGATGACCTTGAAACATAGTGTAGGATGGCCTACTGGAGAGTAGTGTGCCATGGCCAGATTACCTTACATGATGTTTCTTGGTATATTTTGTTCTTTTAACAACTTAAAATTCTTGGTACCATTCAGGAAAAACGAAAGAACTTGTAAACCCCTTTAAAAAAAAGTGTACTTTATTTATTTTTATATTGATTTCTAAAGTTCTGGAGCTTAAAAGTTTATGTTAATCTATTTATGTATCAAAATTTCACAAATTTCATGTTTAATTAAATTATTATTTTAATGTGTCTTGATTTATATGTTTAAAAGAACACAAATTTCATATTTAATTAAATTATTATTTTAATGTGACTTGATTTATATGTTCAAAAGAACACAAATCTCATATTTAATTAAATTATTATTTTAATGTGACTTGATTTATATGTTCAAAAGAACACAAATCTCATATTTAATTAAATTATTATTTTAATATGTCTTGATTTATATGTTTAAAAGAACATAAATTTCATATTTAATTAAATTATTATTTTAATGTGTCTTGATTTATATGTTTAAAAGAACACAAATTTCATATTTAATTCAATTATTTTTTTTTTAATGTCTTGATTTTTGACTTTTTCAGTTTTTTTCCCTGAATGTTTATGGGAAGAAATGGAGGCCTTTGAGTGTAGAGCAGATTTACCAACAACTGAAAGTTATCTATTCAAAATCAGAAGAACCTGCACCACAAATTGGAATTCTCACCACAGAAAGTCGAAATGAATGGGGGAAAATCTACAAGAAATTGATTAAAGGTCAGTTTGTCATCTCATTAGGAAACAATGCCATTTGTTTCAGTTGACAAGGCCTCTTTTAACTTGTGGCATCAATGACAGAACTAGATACAGGTTTGAAAAAGTATTTGGTTGTTGTTATACTACCTATTCTATAGTAAATAGACTCCCCCACAGATAATAAGTAGTAGTAGCAGTTGCCAGGGAGCTGAGTGGAGTTGAGTAAGTCAGTCGATGTCGGACATTAAAGTATGAGCCCCACAACTAGATTTGCTGCGTCATTAACTATTTATTTCAAGTTCCTAATGTTTTGTATGTCGAACCTTTTTAGGACCGACTTAGTGAAGTACGAGCCTCCACTGTGAAAAACTACTCTACAACAGTTCTGTAGAAAACCTACCTGATGAAGGCTGGAGGACCCAATTACCAAGATGTTCTGATAACAACAAATATGAGGACAGTAGTCACATCTAAGTAGTGTAAATAACGAGATTTACTGTCACCCATCTTAATTTATCATGACAAACTAATTAATATAGTACTTAAAGAAAATAATATTAAAATAAATACAGCGTTTGTCTATATTTCTTTGAGATGAGGTATTATGTACAGTATTTACATTAGTTTGACTATTGTCCTCATCTTTTTCGCCATTTTGTCACAACGTTTTGACGTTATGCGCTCCGGCCTTCTTTCAGGTGGTTGGAATTTCAACCGAACTGAACCCTTTATTTCATCACTGGGGTAGACTGTTCTAATTCCACGTGCCATGTTTGATGGATGTCAGTTATCAGTTATCTCCTGCTAATTTTCCCTGGTTAGATCCAGTGACAGACCCAAAGAAGGTGAGTTCAATTCCTGGTTAAGGCAGTGGAGAACTTTCAGAGGGAAAATTAGCAGGAGATAACTGATAACTGACATCCATCAAACATGGCACGTGGAATTAGAACAGTCTACCCCAGTGATCGAAATAAAGGGTTCAGTTCAAATTCCAACCACCTGAAGAAGGTCGGAGCGCATAAACGGCCGGGGCTAGACAAATATGGCGACAAAGATGAGGACAATAGTCCAACTAATGTAAATACTGAAAATAAATACAGGTTAAAAATTTTTAATTCGATAAAGTTAAGCAATCTTGAACTTGGTTAGTACTGAGATGGGTGACCACTTGGGAATACTAGGGGCTGTAAACTTGGTTGTACAGGTGGTGTAATAGATAACTGCTCAGAATTGTTAATTGGAGAGCAGGGTTCCAATTCTAATTAAGTTCATTACATTCACTTACGTGCGAATACCTTTGGAAAAAGTATGAATCCACCTCTTCTCCCGCATCTATGGGTTAATTAGTAAGACTTGTATCACT